>VDFB02049983.1:0-12257 GCA_007258455.2 Sequoia sempervirens | reverse complement strand
TCTAGCCTAGCTCCGCAATGCACCATCTTGCTTGTCAATCCGATATTCCAGGTGATCGTGGTGGAGGTTCTACCAAGCACGTAATTTCACGGGCGGAACAACATACAATTTGCAGTGTATTTCTATAGTCTAGGGGCGCCTAGCCTTTTGGCCTGTCAGATGAGGTCGTTCGTGTTCGAAGTCTTCACGGCTATTGAGCGTAATCATTTTATCTATCCAATGAGCCTAGCCGTCAGCCTTCGGGATTTGGCAAACGCTCGTACGTGCGAGGTCTTTGGCGAGATGCTGAAGAGTGAGGATATTCGGAAAATGGCCAAGTCTAGAGCGGTAATTTTAAATAAAATACGCACTGGAGTTTTTGAGGTCTTAGAAGCAGTTTTCTTGCTTCGTCATCTCTAAAGACTTCTCTTGTGGGCCCTTCTGGCTGTTCATTAAAACAGATAGTGCTCGAATCGGGTTATCCCAGCTTCAGATATCAGAGGTCGAAGTAGGGTACTTGGATGAAAGTTCAACTTTTGTCAAAATGACATCAGTGCAACTAAGAGCCAGGGGCGCTTTTACTTTTGAGGCCCTTAATGAACTTTTCAGATGTCGTACGTATATCCGTTGGATGCAGAATGTCTCCAGGCAGACAGTGAGCTTCGTTTCTTGTCAGCAGGGTTCACCATTCATCGTTAGCAGCCGTTTGAAGTGTCAGATGGTAGTTTAGGAAAATGGTTAAGTCTGGAACCCGTAAAAGCAATTTAATCAGGGGCGCCTAATTTTTCAAGGGGTTAAATGATGGATTTTGCAGTAGTGTCTCCCAGCAGACATTTCTTCCTTGTTCAGTAGGTTTTCCGATGAATTCTCCAGCTCAGTCTCAGCATCACCCAGTCACTCAGAATTTAGTGTCAAAGATGGCCATTCGTGACTTTGTCGTCAGCTATTAAATAGGAAGTTAATAAAAAGTGGTATAACTTGAGCAAATGGACGCCTATGAGCTCAAGAGATGACTTTTCGGAATCGGTGAAGTTTGATGGTGAATCCTGAAGCTTCATTTGAGTTGTCAACTGAAGTTCAAAATATTAAATATTTATTTTGCAATTTTAGCATTAAAAATGGCGATTTTCTATTTTTGGCGCCTTTGCTAATTGCATGATAATAAATATTTTATTATTTATTTAAATTCGAACTTCCAGTCAGTGGCAGTTCAACTGAAAGGCAACCAATCAGAGGTCTTCTATTCTTGTCAGGGTTTTGTATTCTTGTCAGGGTTTTGAATTCTTGCAGTTACCAATTGGTGCGAATTTCTTCTTATTTAAAGTATGGCGCCTTCATTATTATTCACAAAGCTTTCAAAGGAAATTCGATTTCATTAAGAGCAAATCCAATCTTAAGAGAAATTCGTGTTTTTCAAAAGCAAATTCATATCTTCAAAGAGAAATCAAGTTTTATTAATTTTCAAAGCAAATTCAAAGCAATTCGTAACTTCAAATCAATTCGCAAATTCCTCAATTCTCAAAGGCGTTTTCAATATCAATTCGCAAATTCCTTCAGAGGTCAAAGGCGAATTCTCAATTCAAGATAAATTCGTATTTCTTCAAAGGAAATTCGAATTTCTTCATAACAAAGGCACAAATTTCAAGAGGAAAATTTGTGGTTTTCAAACAAAGGTGAATTCTTCCAGATCAAAGGCAAAATCTTCATCTACAATCAGAGGCGATTTTATTTAACAAATCTTTTTGCAGGATAAAGTTCACAATTGTCAGCAATTTGAAGAAATCTAAGGCGATTTTCACAGAAGAACATATAAAAACGTCTTTTTCATCCTTCAATCTCAGATTTCTCACAAAATACAATTTGCATGTTCCTGAAATTGACAAATTCTACAAGTCTCAGTATCTGGATCATTCTCATATAATTTCCTCGAGTTGAAATTGTGCGTTTGATTTTTCACGAATTTTTAACTTCGGAACATTCGTTCTTGAGTTATTAATTTTCTCAAGTGAAAAGTCTTTGTACGATCAAGTAGAAGCTAAATTTTCGCAAAACTGACGTTCTGGGTTGTCTTAGAATCCTTTTTTGGACAAAACCCATATCTCGGATTTTTCGCTGAAAATAATTCTTCGAAAGGCTATTTTTAACTCTCGTAGGCTATTTTTAGCTTTCTAGAAATCTTGTCAGAACATAGTCAAGTTCACAGTCAACAGGCGAGTTTTCCAAAATGCAGTTCACTCAGCTCGAATACAGGACCAAAACAGTCCTTACTCATGACTTCCTCAGGTTGGTTGAGACAGATCTTCACAAAGTGTTGCTAGAAGCAGTTTTAGATCTTGTCAAGATCAGAAGTTCAATCATTCAAAATATTGAGCAGTTTGGCTTATTAGAGGCGGCTTCCATACCTATCTCCGTTCATTGTGTTGAATTTGTGATGTCTTGTATTAAGCATTACAATTCTACTACTCGTGAGATAGTGTCAGTTGACGGACGAGTCATTTGCAGTCTCAAACCTTTGGACATTGAAAGGAGTTTTGACATTCCTCAACATCCTAACAGTTTGGTTATTTCTATGGAGCAGTGTGAGCAGGCATTTGATGCTGATGTGGACAAATGTTAGAAGAAGATGGCAGAAAGATGGTTAAAACAAGCGAAGAACAGATTGCCAAACAATGTGGGTCGTGGTGAATACAAGGATGAGTACGCGATTCTAATCACACTCCTGAATCGTGTCTCAGGTCAAGCACATGCGAATGTTTTCTAGCCTTGGATGTATTACATTATTGGTTGCATCATTTCTGGGCAGGAGCATTATTACTGGGCATCCTTCATCAACGATATTCTCCACAGGCAGATCACTGGTTTCCTAGTTGCCCATGAGTTTCACATGTGTTCATATCTCGTGTACTTGATCGCTTTTCAGGGTTAGTTCCGAGGACTAAACACCGTGGGCATTCTCAGTGTTCAGAAAGTCTACCAATATTATGATCAGCTTGAGTTCACTAAAGTCACCATTTCGCTTGTTCACGGTGGGCTTTCCCCGACTTATACAGTGAGGAACTTGGACCGGGAATTGCATGTTCGTATCTCGGAAGTTGCTAGGGCAGCGATGGATGGATGGGCGGATTGGTTTATTCAATTCCCAACATACACCTACATCCGAGTTTACGGCTTCACAAGAAATCCAGCTATGCTTCCACGTTATCCTTCGGATAAGACAATCTTTCAGGAATTCCTAAGACAGATGCATGATGTTCATCGTCTTCTTCGCCGCAGGCACAGACCATCTCTCAACTTTCCTTTTCAATTTGGAATGTATTGGTGCAAGTCGGCAATTGATAGTAAGATTGCAGGGCAAGAACTTGAGAAATATCATCTTAAGTATCTTGTTGAAGCACGCGGCTCGCGATCTTCGTGTCATTACACAACTCTACTTTACCGGAGGTATATATCAATTTGTTCTTCTATGGAGGATTACCGGCAAATTGCTCGATGACTTCGAGGTTCGCAGACGAGTTACTACCGCTTCTCTCACGATTGCTTCTTTGTCTAAGATGTGGGAGGTTTATCGATGATAGGGAGAAGGTCTTCCTCGGCTTTTCGAGCAGTTGATAATAATAACCGTTGCTAGTACTTTGATTGGTAATGCCAAGGAATACGAATCTGGTCAAAGAGAGGTCAAGTAGAGTTATTCAAAAAAGATACTCTGCACTTTAATAACAAGAAGACAAGGAGGGCAAGTGTTCCCGCAGCGTAGCCGCCAAGAGGGTGAACTCTTCACTACCTTCCCTGGCCAAACCTAAAAGAAGAGGAGTAATCTCCTAAGAAAGTACAAGCCTAAATAATCAAAGGGCAAGGCGCTGACATCGCTATATCTACGCCTCGTAGACGCCCAGTACTCGCTATTCGAGTATTCAGCCCCTCAGTTCCTACACTGGGCCAGAGTCAGTCACCAAATCCCAATTCACATTGAATTTTTAGACTTCCACCTCGCAGTTGGTCTTCACGCTCACTCTTGTCAAGCACTTCCCTCGTTGCTAGTACGCATCTCCCTTCTAGTAGTACAGCCGAGACCAATCTTGGATCGCTTAGCTAGAAGGAAGAGGAGGCAGCCATCCTATGTTCTCAATCATTCTGATTTTGATGAGATTTACCATGATGCGCTAGACAAGAGGGTCAAAAACATGGTCCACGTAGAGAGGAACACTGACATGGAGATTGTCGTCGAGACTGCTGTACCTCCACAAGGGAAGAATTTATCGAAGTTGTGGGAAATCTCAGACTTTGAGGTTGCCTGCCAGCTTAACCTTTGGTCGTGAAAGTACCTGCATCAGTTGATCTACTTCATGTTGCTACGCATGCTGTGGATAGAATATCAAGGGATGGAGAAGATAAGGCAGCCCTCAAGGCTGAAATCAGACAGCTTCGTCAGTATATTTCTAGCCTTGTACATAGACCAGAGGCCATTACCACACTCTCGCCGATGCTTGAGCCTCCAGCAGAGGAAAGTCAACTTAATCACTTAGTTGCATATGGCAAGCGTTTGGATGAGTGGGAAGAAGAGTTCGTTGCTAGAGGCCATGCTCACAGAGTTATATCAGTTGCGGTACAATGCACGAGAGCTCCGTATTCGTCTCCAGGATGAGGAGCGGGATATGGCAATTAATAAACCCAGGGATGAGATTATGATTGCTCACCTGAGTGTGGGTTATGATGCAGTTACAGATGCAGAGGACAGAGAGGCTATCTACTATTGGAAAACACAGTTGGTTTTCAAGGTAAAGATAGAAGACACTTTGGCATCAGAGTTGGCTGAGAGTAGAGAGCACGTCACTAGTGCACTCCGGTCTGTGAGAACCTTAGTTTCTCGCTTGCCGTGCCGTTATCAGATCGAGGGTGGTGCCTATGTTGAGCTTACTGATGTTCAGTCAGAGCTTCAGGCACTCATTCATACCATTTTCAGTGGGGAGACAGTTGGCTGTAAGATTACTCAGCTTATAGTCATGTTAGCATTGTTCGACGAGGCAATGAGGAGCAGAGGTGAACTTCAATCTCAGATCATAGCTGGTGAGGATATGCTGCATCGACATAGCATTCTTTGGCAGAGTCTCATAGCTCCAGATAGTGATACAGTTAACCATCTCGTTGAGGGATTGGTTGCTCGAGATCACGACCAGTAAACTTCAGTTCCCACCTCTCAGGATAGACATTACACATAGGAGTTAACTTGGCGTTACCCTTTCAAGTTAACTCGTTGTCTCGTCTCATGCATATCTATTCTGAGATCAGCTTTACACACTTGGAGTTTCATTTAGGGTTTTACGTTAACTGATGGTAGTCTTCCAGTTAACTCGCTTTCAATAAGGACGTGCATGCTTGCACAATAGTCCATTTTTAGATTAGATGTTTCGGTTAATTGATGGTAGTTTTCTAGTTAATTGTATAGTTTACTTCATTAGGGTTTGGCAGCGAATCTTGCATGCATTGCAAGACTGTAGATGACTCAAGGTGATTTTAGGGTTCCCTACACCTTGATGTATATAAATAAGAGCTTTTGCTCATTTGTAAATAACTTTTGCTTGAGAGAGAAATATATGCTGCGCCTACCTTGCCCTCAATATTGCTCTTTTGGTATTTGTTCATGCGTCTTTACTATTGCAATTAATTGTTATGCCACATAGGGTTTCATGCGATTGTGATAGTGAATTCTTTCCATAGTTTAGATAAATCTGTTTTGTGCATCTTTATCATTACGATCAATTGTTATGCCACATAGGGTTTCATGCAATTGTGATGATAAATCTGTTTTGTGAACTTTTACCATTATGATCAAGTGTTATTCCACATAGGGTTTCATGAGATTGTGATGATAAATCTGTTTCGTGAGTCTTTACTATTATGATCGAGCGTTATGCCACATAGGGTTTCAGGAGATTATCATGGTAAATTCTTAAATCTGTTTTGTGCCTAATAAACTTGTTCAGATTGAGATAATAGTTGCGCCACCTTGCCTTCAAGTAGAGAATCTGAATCCGTTTATCGTCTAATAGTCAAAACCTTGCTCCGTTTTCTTATGCTCTGTTTTCTTGAGGAAACTGGATAGAATTTAAGTTATTAAGTTTAGTTGTAGTTAGTAGATCTGCAAAACCAGAAAAACTCAGCTGCAACGTATTAGTTTTCGAGAAAGCCTTGTACCTCTACAGCTGAAACAAAAAGACAGGATTTAGTTTAGTTTATTTCCATTTGCAAGTACTTTTGTCAAGCACAACGAGGGAGCTTCCCCTCCTAATTTGAAGAGCACTCATTGCATAGTGTACATAGCTGTCCGTACCAACTCTTACTCCAGAGGTGCTAGTTGTTACGCCAACAAATTACAAGTTGCTCCCGATAATTCATTGCTTTCCAAAATGAACTTCATGGAGAATCTGCTTAATTAAACCTGATCGGATCTCTTGAATCCACTCTGATACCATGTTTGTTTTTAGGATCAGAATTAACATAATGCAAAAAATGCAACACATGAACAATAAACAAAGCACTTTTACCCTGGGAAAACCTTCCTACTCGAGGGAGAAAAACCCAACAAAGAATATCTCTTATATATCAAATAAAAGGAGCAGAAATCTGCTTTACAATCAGACCCTTCTCAAGGGCGAATTAATGCAATGAATAATAGCATCACTCCTTGATGCAAAGATACACATGAATATGATTCTCCTTGAATTAGATCTGCTGCTAACGAATGATGATCTGTTGCTGAAGGGAGAACTTCTGCTCTGTAGAAAAAATGTGAATTATGATGAATGAACTTGATGATGAATGAATGAACACCAC
Organism: Sequoia sempervirens; assembly: GCA_007258455.2. Lineage (NCBI taxonomy): Eukaryota > Viridiplantae > Streptophyta > Pinopsida > Cupressales > Cupressaceae > Sequoia > Sequoia sempervirens. Next base: position 5,447 of record VDFB02049983.1, on the reverse strand, counting down.
CTTGTATATATACCAAACTAGGCAACCTTTCATCTAGGTCGGCCTCTTTGATTTAAATAACAAATATAAAATATGATTTTGTAATAAGGCCGACTTGCCTTAATAATCATTTATTATATTAATTTAGGAGAAAATATCTCCCTAAGCTACAAACCCTAACAATGATGAGGTGTTTTGAAAGTGCACATTGTCTTGTCTCAAAGGGGTTAGGGGTTTCTTTGTCTTGGGATTTGAAGTTCCCTTGCTTGGGAGCTACTTGTCTATCATTTTGCTATGGTCTTTTGGACTAATCATTATTGTAAGGTTTGTTATGTAGGCACTGACCTTCATTGCAATGGGTTACAATGGTGAGTGGAGGCAACCCTTTATCATTTCTTGCTACCTTATCATACAAAACTTGCAGGTTATAAATGATACAAACACAATTACTTTAACACGAATATAATGCATAACTGAACTACTTATCTCTACCATGTGTTCTAATCCCTTAGTTGAGTGGCCAACTCAATAGAGGTTCAAATTCTTCAACTTACAGGACCATTAACAAAGTGAGGCAATGCTTCTTGAAATAGGAAAAATGATATATGCAATTGAACAAAGAGATTCTATTTTAATTCATGCATGAAGAGTTATCATAAACTTCATCATCATAAGTCTTTAACTAAACATTAGGAAAGATACTTATACTACAACCTAATTCTTAAATTTTAGCATCATGGTGACATCATAGATGCTATTAAAAGTTTGCTACAAAAATTCATAAATACAGTTTGAGTTGTATTAAATGAAATAGTTTAAATTTTGAGAAAATTGTTACTAAATAAGATTCTTCCTCGTTTATTATGTTTCATAGGATTAGCAATCACATGGTAGTTTATCTCCTACTTTGGCAAGAAAAGAGACATCTTCCTCCTTAATAGTTGGTACAAAGGTTCCAGAGCTTTCGAAGATCTAGTATCTTGAAGCCTCTAGAGAGTCCCTCTTTCTTGATCATTACTTATTGTTCCATTTTCACAAAAACATGGCTTTCTACATAATCATCAGCATTGAAAAACCTTTATTAACATAGAAAGGACAACAAGTATTCATACATTAATATCAATTAAGATTGTAAATAGTTTATTATATAATTCTATTAATTTAAGCATGACAAAGGTTATGGAAGGTTATAAATGGTCAAGGAAGGGGTAATTTTATCCTAATAATGAGGTGAATGTTTGTACCTCATCACCATGCACACTTGAAAATCTCCAAGTGCCTGAACAAAGTCAATTGTAAAGAGGTGCCCTTAGTGTAAATCTTCCACAAAGAGACTAATGTGAGGGCCTTGGCTCCAACCAACCTCCACCAATCAACATCCAAAAATATAGGAAATGCCCCTAAGATATTGGAAATGGCTCAAAACTAATAAAAATACTAGGCACAAATGAACAAAACTAATCATTACTAGTATATACTTCTCTAGCAATCACCCTTTGTTCATTGAGAAGTATAGAAATGAGCTCGTGGGTCCTACACGTGTTGACTTAATGAAAAAGAGAGATTATACCTAAGGATAGTCTCAAGAGAAAGGGGTTGTAATGGAGCCTTTTATTATACATGGTTAATTTTTGTTTTGTTTTGCATATAATGTAGAAACGCTTTTTTGTTTTCAAAAAAAAGAAGCCATCCATGTTGTGATTTGGTGTCAGAACCCTGGTGGTTCTCAAATTCCAAACCCTAACTGATGTATGAGGTTTTTTTGCAAGTTTGTGATTTTTGTATTTTTTGTGTTTTCAGGCAAAATGTAAAATGCGATTTTGCTCATAAATGCAAATAAATTCTAAATAAATTCAAGAACTCAATACAAGCCTAGATTTTGATCAATAATGGTAGGCGTTTCATTATTTTTCACTTCCAAAAGATTTACAATAGCCAGATACGGAGTATGAAGGAAATACAATTTATAAATAAGAAAAACCTGGTTTTAAAGGGCGGCTGCAGCTGATAGAAGGAAGTACGGCCAGATTTAATGAAGAATCCTCTGAGTTCTAAAACCAACGTACAACCTCAGTAGACCAATGCGCCCAATAACCAAACACCAAAAGCTGAGAAAGAGAGGCGTCCCTCTGGAGATGAAAATGTACGGCCCTTGCTGGTACGGCCTGTACAGCAGCAGCATTAAATGCAGTACGGCCCTTGAAATTTGTGCCAAAAACACTGATAAAGATCTTTGCTTAAGTCGCCTTGACTGTCTGATGAGTTTCTCTGCCAATCTCTGAATGAATAACTCAATAATCTCAAACTGTGATCTCTGGATGAAATCACCAAGTGCCAGCTTCAACTGATATTTCACAGCCTCAGTCTGCCTGATCTCTGAAGAGTTTTCGTTCTCCAGAAACGATCGTCTGCCAGAAACCCTAAGGTTTGCAACCTCCAATGCTCAGAGCAAAAGACAAATTAGAATAACATTTCATAATGGTTCGATTTGTCTTGACTGCAAAATATATATCCTCTTCAATAAAATTCGACCCAAAGCTCTTTTTAATAATCATTTAATAAAATGATTAAATTCGTCTTTTCAAGACTTAGGAGAAATCTATTTAATAATTGGCGCTTATTTTAATGAATAATAAATATTCATTAAATCAAAAATCAATACTTTATTATAAAGTATATTAAATACTTTATAACAGGCCAAATTAATTAAATAATTTAATATTTCAATAAAGTGACTTTAATATAAAGTCAAATTATTAAATATTTAATAATGCATTAAATAATTCTTATCTCAATAAATCAACTTAATCACGAATCGGTCGACTGAAGCCGAATAATCAAGGCCAAAATCGCCTCGAAATAGTACTTCACCGACTCAATCTCTAAAATAGAAAGTTCCCTAAAAGCTCCTCGAAGATATCTCCCCGCTGGCGTCTAACCCCTACAATCGCTAAACCGAGCTACTCAAACACCGAGTAATCGGCCCGATCCTCGTGACACCCTGTCAGCCTACGAGGATCGAAATTATAGGCTAACTCCTCGACAAACAATGTCAGCTAAAACGGGGACATGACAGTCCGCCCTCCCTGAAATTGCTTGTCCTCAAGCAATCTCTGCAAATACAACTGCACTGCACCACCTGGATCCCATGGATAATACCGGACAATGTTCCTGCTGGCCACAACTGGCTTCTGTAACCTCCACAACTGATCAGCAAGAATAAAGTACCATTCCCTATTAACCTCAGTGCGGTCCGGCATAGGATCAAGACTCTCAGAAGGAGGCAAGTCAAACGACAAGCAACACTTACCCCTCAAAACTGCACGAGATATACTATCATCCAGCATATCAAGTACGTGCATCCTAGAACTGTGCAACTGAAACAAACTGTGTACATGCGGATCAATCATGAAGCCATATGCACTCTGCACCATATACACACTGTGATACTCCTCCGTGAGCTGAGTCTGAAACCCTAGTGCACTAGTAGGATCCCAAACGCTACCATCACTCTGCTCAAGACCAGGATCAGGTGAGTTACCCATATCAAACTCAAAGAGCGGGTTGTCGAACGTAGATATAACATCTGTCTCAAACAATGGATTGGTCACAAAAGGAACCAAACCACTAGGCTGATCCCAAACGACTGCCTCAGAACCCCCGGGGTACTGAGCATAACCATGCTTGGTCTGCACAAAATCCTCCTCTACCTTCTCGCTCTTCTCACTAACGAGAGAGATAGAACGAAGGCTGCCATCTGTAATACCCCTCAACACATATTTCTTGCCCTGTACCTCAAATCTCATCTCCATTTTAGGTAAGTTGAGGGTGAACACACTAATGTCCTGCAACCATCTCATACCCAACACTAAATCCATCCCTCCTAAGTTGACAACATAAAAATCTGCCTGCAACTCATAATCATTCAGCATGAGAGTGAGATTACAAATCCGTCGAGTGCAAGTGAGTGTATATCCATCTGCCACCCGAACTCTGAATCCAGCGAAATCCTCTGTCTGGAGTCTACATCTGCTGACGAAGCTCTCGTCAATGAAATTGTGTGTGGCTCCAGTGTCGAGCATAGCAATACATCGTTGTCCTTCCACTAATCCCCTGAACCTGAATGAGTCATCCCGTACACTAGTAGATAATACCAACGGGGATAAGTTGGCATCGGGCCCAAACTCCGTAGAGGCATTCCCGACCTCTGCATGTTCTGAAACAACCTGCTGGTCTGAATCATCAGACTCGTCATCATCATAGTAAACCCACATGGCGCGGTTGGCTCTGCCCTTCGGTCTCAAAGGACAATCATGCTCCTTGCTGTAGGGTGCTTTGCACCAATAACAAAGTTGTTTCTTCCTGCATTCCTCCCGAGTTGCATCATCAATTCTCGCAACTGGTTTCCTTTTTGGTTCTGCAACTGGTGTCTGACTCTCCTCAATAGGCAAGTTATTTGTTTTAGGCTGAAATTGTTTCTTCGGAGCAGCAAGCTCCATACTCCTTGCCTTCCGCATCGCCTCCTGAAGAGTAGTAGGATCAAACGCCTTGACCCAACCTCTCATGGGTTCTGTCAAACCCTCAACGAATAGTATGATAAGTCTCCTCTCCGAAATCCCTGTCACCATGACGGCCACTCTCTGAAACTCGCCAATGTATGAGTCCAAGCTACCTGTCTGTCTGAGCTGAGCCAACTCTCTGAAATACAATTCCGGATCCTTCTTATCAAACCTCTCTATCAGTCTGCTGGTGAACTCCTGATAGGTATTAACCGCATGATGGCCTAACGTGTACATGCCGTGGTGCCACCAATCATGCGCTACTCCGTCCAGATGTAAAGTGGCAAATTTAATTGCCTCATCCTCCTGCATAGGCCTAAGTGACAAGTAGTTGTCCAATTTCTGGACCCAAGACCTAGCTGATGTCTTTTTCCGACCAAAATACATGGTACCGTAATCTTGCTCAACACCGATAATCGCAGAACTCTTCCTCGACCACCGCGGCTGCTGTCATTGATGCTGTGGGGGTCTACGATCAAATCTACCTCCTCCTCTGGGTTTATAGACATCTATAAACTCATGAAAGGTAAGTGCCTGCCGGATCTCAGGCGCTAAGGACATGTAATCGCCATGAAATCTCGTCAAGTCCGCCACTGACATGCCATTCTGAGGCTGAAACTCCTGATGCTGTAGATGATGCTCGGCCCCTGGAGTCTGAGGTGGAGTCTCCCTAGGTAAGAAAGTAGGCTGTTCTGGCCTACGCTCCTGGTAGATCGGAGATGGCTGTCTAGGAACTGATGCTAATGGCTGATCAACGGGTGCAGTCCCGCTTGTCTGACCAATCTGAATGAAATGTGGCTGTGTGGGTGTGCACTGTCTAATGGTGCCCATCAGCTGAGACATCATATCCATCATATTATCGTGTCTCCTTCTAAACTCCTCATCGGTGATATCACCCTCTGCATGTGT
>VDFB02049982.1:0-84019 GCA_007258455.2 Sequoia sempervirens | reverse complement strand
ATGGTTTCACATGCTAACAAAACCATGCCAAATTGAACCATAAGATAGAGAAAATAGAAACAAAGCGTGTTGGAGCATTTGAAATATTGAAGTCCTTTAAGCTTCCTATTGAATATCTCCTATAACTTGTGATCTTTTCAACCCCCTGAGAGACATTGTGAGGGGGTTGGTTTCAATTGAAATGTTTTTTATACTTGATTGCTTTAGTAAAGTAATCTTATAAAGTGTGAAGTGTAATCAAGAAGGTTAGGCAAATAGTAAAATGTTGTATAAGTGTTTGAACATATTCTTGAATAAGGAAGATGTCCATGAAAGTTTCTAGAAGGTAACAAACCTCTTAAAAAATAACAAGGAAATAGTGGTATGAGGAGATTTCTCGCTCTTGGGGAATTTTTCCCCATTTTAGATTTCTCTAGGTCAAAGGTTATGTATACTCTATTTTATACTTGATCTTTCTCTCTATTGTATAATATAGTCTTCCTTTATGTATGCGCGAGCTTAACAAAAATACAATAAAGATACAATCACTTTTTTTGTGTACTGTTGCATAAAAATCAACAACTAAGTCAAAACTCACATGCTATTAAAATAGGTAATATTTTTGTTGGTGAGTTGTGTAGTAGAATATAAACTTTGGCTATTAAGTAGATTGGTTCTAGAGCACATGGCAAGTTCCGTTTGATATCTCTTTGTGGGGTGTGTGTATAATTTGACAATTTTATAAAGTTGTTCCTCTCTCTAGATTAGCTAGTGGTAGATGAGGTGTTTTGTTTTATTTATAGCAAGATATACTCACAAGTAGGTGGAATACACAAATAAAAAAGATGAATCTTAAAGAATAATATGTAATCAAAATCATTTAGTCAATGGGATAGCTTGAAAGGGTGGATAAGGTCTTGAACTTATTCTCATGGGTAAGTTAGGAGTCTATATGGAAGTTCCAAACATAAGTGAGGAGTCAAAGACTCAAAAAACAAAGGAGTAGCTCATACCACTTGTGGTATCCCCTCATTTATATTGAAGGCTAACATAGAAATTCATCCAGTCAAGTTGAAGTTAGTGCTAAATCATTTTAACCAACTTGGCTTGTTATCTTATTTGCAAAACCTTCAACAAGTGTTGTGCCTTATGAAACATTCATCATAGAGACCCTTTACCTCACCAATTGATAAGTAGAAGAAATTTTCTGTAGTGTATCAAATTATGATATTAATATTATGATTCAACTATACTTAAATTCATTGATTTATATTTCATGATGATTAAATCTTAATATTAATATCATTATTTCACACACTGAGCAAAATACATACTTATTAAATTTTGTCATTCAATTAATTCAAAATTTGATAGTTTAACCGACAGAATACTAAAGAAAATTTCCCACCTAATATTTTGGCGGAAGAAACAAACTCATTCCTTGGAATTGGTCAATTTTGGGAGAGTATAAAAAGCGAACAAGTAATCTACTTTTTAGCGTATCGTTGCCATCACCATCACCATCACCATCACCATCAGATATCTAGCCGAGGAGCAGAGTTTGAGTATATCCACAATTAATGGGATTACTGATTTTCTGTGTAAACAAAGTAATAAAATAATGGGCACAATCAAAAGAGCCCTGGAAAGAATGATTTCCATGCATTGGAAGGATTACTTTGTTTGATTCAACATATATTGATTTGATACGATAAAGTAAACAAACGCATTGCAAAGATCTCACATTTTTTTAGTTGGGGATGCGGGTGGGACTCGAACTCAGCACACTTATTTGTGTCTGCATTTTAGCCGCTTTTCTGTTCAGTACACCTGAGTTGGCCTAATGGTGGAGAACTTGTACTCTTGAGAGAGGTCACAACTTCAAATCCTGCAGGGGTAAGGTATGTACACCTCGTATTGTGGAGCATGAGTTAAGTGCCTCCCTCATATTGGGAGTATGAGGAGTCCATACTATAAGCCATTTGTAGACCCAAAAATAGACCGCCTGGTTTTGTGGACTATAAAAGGACCTTTCCTTTGTTAAGAATTTTTAATAAGTTATGTTTTCGAGGAATGTTTTTGATAAAGGAAAAAATAGATTTTGAAGGGACCCGAAACCCTTTAACAAAAAAGAGCAAGGCTGCAAAAAAGACAACATGCAACCAGCGAAAAAGACCAGCTCCAAAACAAGACCATTCAAGATTTACATTTTACACTTTTCTTGTGGGAGCGGAGAGTCATGTCGAAAGAAGGCCTTGAGGATTTATCTTTTTTTCCCTTAACTGTGATCCAACCTTCTTCCACTTGCGCCACCTTACCATGCCACACCAACTCATTACTTTGAAGAAGATGAAAGCCAACAACCAACTTATTAGGGGTTTCATCTTGATTCCTTTGCACAGATAAAGACTTTTCTGAAGAGCCACCAGATAGGGAAGCCGATGCACTTTCACCTAAAATGGCAGCCGTTGAATCAATAGGGGTTGCCTTAGCGACCCTGCCATTTGAGACAACCAGAAGGGGCATCCCAAGACCCAGTGATTTAGAAGCAACCACCTCTGAAAAACTCCCATTTTGATCAGCTTTCTTCTCAACTGTATAATGCTGTTGAGAAGCACCTTTCCACCAAGTAGTTGTCTTTTCTTTTTTCTCAAGTCCACAATGTGCAGCAACATGTCCAGTATTGAAGCATCATCTACATCGGAAGGGTATCCCTTCATAATCCAAAGATTGGACCCAAGAACCTTTCGAGGAATGTTATTATTCTGTATTGTTTATATCAATTTTTAAATTTTTAAATTAAAAATTATTTTAATTATTTTAACTTTATAATATAAAAGAAAATTAAAATTTATTTGTATTAAAATGATATTTCAATTGAATATATATATATATATATATGTATAGAATAATATTTTTTAAATTGAAATAGTTTTGATTGGAGGTAAAAAATGGGTTTTGAAGGGGTCTGTAACCCTTTACAAAATAAAGCAGCTGATAAAAATAGAAAACAACATTATGCAGCAATTAGCCCAACGATAACGAACCGACAACAAAAAAGAAGGCAACCAGTCAACACCACTACATATTGTTCAAAATATCAATAGCCTCTATTTCACTAGCAGCTATCTTCTGCACATTATCCACAGTATCAGACAATTTTATACCAGAGGCCCCACCCTGAGCTTTCATTTTGTTTCTAGTTTTGGCCCCCAGCCCACCAATTTTTACCTCACCACTCAAAACACTACCTTTAACACCACCCTTCTCACTAATGCAATCCACATCCATCAGTTTACCCACAACAACAGTATCATCAACAAACACAATATCCTTTCCCTTTTTCGCAATAATTACAGGGGAGATCACCTTGGTAGAGTCAAAAATTGCCAAAACCTTAGGGACATCTCCACTCTTCATCACAACATTCCACATTTTATCAATTTTATCCTCAAGGGATAAGATTCTTCCTTCCAAGTTCTATTTCAAATTGATGGTTTCCTCCGCCACAATATTAGCCACAGTATTAAGAGAGTCCATCAAATCATCAATTTGACTTTGGATAGAAGGATCCTTAACCTTACTAGCAATACCTCTAATTCTAACATTAGTCTTGATAATCTCATGGAAGAACCACTTAAAAAGTTTAAACAACACATTAGCACTATCACGAGCCAAGCCCAGCACATCAAACAACTGCTCTCTATCAAAGTTCTCAATCCCTTTCCCCACAATAACATCCTCATCAGAAGAACTAACATGAACCTTATCAACAAAAATATCCTTACCTTTGCCAACGGAGACATGAGTCTTCATCTTTCGAATGGAGCTGGCGATTTCCTCCACTACAACCTTCCTTTTCATCAGCCTATCCACATCCGCTTTGCTAGTTCCCAAAGTATGTCCTCCACCCAAAACCCTTTGCTTCCCCTGCTTCTGCATCCCAATGTCAACACCTAGAGAAGCCTCACCAAAGATACCTCCAGCCAAGGAAAGAGGGAAACCCTTCTCCAAGAGTTGGCCAATAGTTCTCAACACCCTTCTCTTCTGGCTCCCATCCTCAGTCTCCTGTAGTTGTCTAGTCATTGGGGGAGGAGAGGAAGCTTCCCCATAAAGTTCATTTATGTCCTTAACCCCCTCAGAATGAACATTCGCTGCCACCTCATCACTACATGTCATATAGCACTCTTTGTCATTTGGCTTCCTTTTTCCAGTCTTACCTGGAACATGGGAATTGGGGCCCTCCTCAAAAGAGGCATACGAATCCGAGACATAATCAACATCATCATCCCTATCAGACTCAGACTCTTTGTTCAAAATTATCCTCCTCTTCTTAGATTTTTTTACTAACCCTTTCCTCTTTCGACACCGTCTCATAACCCTCCTGGGGTTTAGCAATATCTTCCTTCGGGGACACAAGAGGTTTTTGCATCTCATGAACTTTGACGTGTTCATAGATTGGGAGAATTAACCCCACATGCAGGACAAGGTTTTTGGGGTTTTTCATATTATCCTTAATCCTCGAGTCAAGCGACATCAACAAGTAGTATGGAAAGGAAATCCATTTCCTATGCCTGAAATGGTTAATCAAAAGGAAATGGTAAGTGTTAATCGCCGTATACCTGCCTTCCAAGGTGACATACCTCATAATCTCTTCAACAACATCACACCACAATGCTTTTAAGGAGCTCCTCTGATAACCACCACTCTTTGTCGTCTTCAAATCAACAACCTCATTCCCTTTAAAGAAAATAGACATTGCAACTTACGATTCTTTTTTTGTCTCTGAACACCTTCATACCATGCATAGCCAAGCCAGTAATTTGAGTTATCAAATCTTCATCAACCACATTTCCCTTCCGCCCAAATTCAGGGTTCTCTCATTCCACCCTTGAGCAACCAAATCAGTGACTTGGGGGTTGTTACCATGCAGTTTCTCCATATACGGAGTTAAGCCACCCTTCTCTAAAATCTCTCACACCTCCTTCTTCTGCTTAGCAGAAACGCAAGACTTAGGATCGACACAATTTCTTTCCCCATCCATCGCAAAAGACTTAACAAACAGAGGCCAAGCAAAATGTAGAAACCTCAGAAGAATAAGACAGACACCACCCAAAGCAGAATTATAAAACAAAAGACTTTGGAAACTAAGACGAATATCACCCAGAATCTATGTGAAGCTAGCAAAAGGACATATATGAAATGATGAACTTGAACTCCGGTCCATGTGAAAGTCATCCCCCATACTTAAAACTTGAACATCCCCATTCATAATATTAGGCCATGTGATTAAGGACATGCACAACTCAATACAAAATAAGATCAAAAGCAACTTGATATTAGCATTCATTATTAATAATAGTCGTTGCCTCAAAAGGAATAGGATCATTTAAATCCCACTCCTTTCTTTCTCTAACACCAAAGTTAGCGAGGAAATCAACTAACATATTTCCCTCTCTCAATATGTGGGATTTCCTTATTTGAAATAGTTAATCTTCTTTGATTTAGGATTCAAATTTGGTTTCATTCTTTGATTCAAATAGATTAATCATATAAATGGAATAGGATATCATTAATATAAAACATGTATCTTAAGACTTTTCACAAAACACATTTTCTCAAAGAAATATATTAGAGATAGGTTTGTAGAAAACTTAGAAGTCAAAATTTGGTACAAAAGTATCTTAGGTGATTTAGACACATTAGAGATTGTTAGAATAATGAAAAAAAACATTATTGACTCTTTCAATCTTGAGATAAAGATTCATACTTTTTGGTTGTAGTTGAAAGCATTATTGATTAGTTTGCACATACACGATGGATTCATATGCTAACAAAAACATCCTAAATAGTACCATAAGATAGAGCTTGCAAATTCAAAGGAATATGGAGCATTTTGAATTTCAAAGGCCTTTGGGCTTCCCTTTGAAGCTCTCCTATAAATTATGAAATTTTCCACCCCTTGATGGACATTGGAAGTGTTGCTTTCAATTAAAATATGTGGTTATACTCGGTTGCTTCAATAAAGTAGTTTTATATATAGCTTGAAGTGTAATCAAGAAGGTTAGAGAGAAGTAGTATAATGTTAGCATAATGATAAGATATCACTCAATTGAAATATGTGACATCCTCCCTTCTTCTCTGGCCTCTTCCCCTATCATAGCCCCCTCTATTGTTATTGTGGTGACCACCTTGACTTTCACCTTAATCATTTTCTTCATAGTATAATGGGGCTAGTTTAGATCCTTAAATCTAAGAAATTATCTTATTCATAAATTTCATCTACCTTGGAGATGATAATCATGTGTTGGGGCACATAATTCTCTAATTTCCAATACATATGCCTTAGTGATCCCTTACTAGTACAAGGTTTCATCTTTGAGCTTCTTATTATACTAAGGTTCATGTTCATGTTTCCTACCAAGGGTCAACAATGGGAAATAATCTATTGTGTGCTTGTCCTATTAACCACGCATGCCCTAATATGTACATCAAAACATCAAACATCTCTATTTTTCATCTACTATCCCTCTTCTTTTTTATTACTACTTTCATCAAACATCTCCAGTGTTTCCAATACAAAACTCAAATTTCTAGATATCTCCTCTCTTGTTGTTGATTCTTTCCTCATTTTCTTCCTTGAATTTTAATTTTCTTATTTCTTCCCTTCTCTACACACTATCATACCTACTAAATTTGATGTCTAATGGTTTACACTGGTATGCAAATTCCTCCATCTCAAAGTTTTCGTCATCAACTCCTCAAACCCTTCCATTATTATAACCCATAGATTGAACTAATCATTTGATGGTCCCTAAGTTAGATATCTCACCTCCACCTAAGACTCCATGATTATAATCCTTTCCCTTTCCACCACCTCTACAATGTCTCTAAAAAGAGGGTCTAATTCATTTGATTTCACCATTGCTTCATACTCTTTCAATGTTTGCATCATCTTGGTCATTTTTTTCCTTATGGTTCTTATCCATTTAATTGACCACTTTGGTTCTTCTATGTTTGTGAGTTCCATCATTAAATATCTCTAACTCAATTCTCATATGGTTTTTTATATAAATAATGCTTATAACACACTGCCTTCTTGTACATTTCTTCTCTCTCCTATGTTATGTTTCAATCTCTTTTTTTCCTCTCGTTCTTTCTCTGTAAGGATCTTCTTTCTTTCCTCATAACCCATCTCAATCTCAACAACAATATCCCTCTCTCCTACTATCACCCTTAGTGCTTGATAGTTTAGTCTACATATCATTAATTTCCTTTCATCATCCCCAAAAGATAAACCAAATCCAACTCAATAGTCATGCCTCTTTAGGATCCTCCTGTTGGAGTTATGGATAGACACCGAGAGGGGGGGTGAATCAGTGACTAAAGTTTTTCAACTTCGACCAAGACTTTTAATTCTGATTTCCTTTTCTATCAACAACAGAGTAGAGTAATCACTTTGAAAGCACAAAGATATGACAACATTAACTTAGTCTATTAGACAACTTATGCAAATATGGTTTGAGTGAGATATCTTGCATTTGCCAAAACAATTATGGCTGACATTGATTAACAATCAAAGCATGATGACAATGCAGGTGCAACTCATAAGACTGTGCAAATGATGATCAACATTATTGACTCACTTCTTAAACAATTGATTTGAATGCAACTTTATCGACAAGAAAGGTATTGAGACAACAAACACCTTTAGCAAATTATAACTATTCTTGAGCAATGAATCAAAAGAGAAATTTTAAGCTTCCTTTTGAATTAGAATTTTCAACAATGACTTGTGCAAGATATTTGAACTAAATATTTGCAGATATGAAGGAACTAACATTCAACAATGTTTAGACTAATAAAAATTATCACAATCAAGAAACATTATGACATCAAAACAAAGAGACCATAAGACAAAGGATTTTCCAAGTGGAAAACCCTCCTGGGGTAGAAAAACCACTCCTAAACTGCCTTACTGGCTTAATCTTCAAAAACCACTGTTAACAATGCCTTATAGGCTAATTTTTGAGCACCAAATCAAGGAGCACCAACCCCTCATTTTGAAACACCAATTTCAAGGAGCACCAACCCCTCAAATTATTTTCTGAATAATAATAATATCATAGGATCTCTCTATTTTCAAGTAAGCTCATAAAACTCAGTTTTCTCATCTACCTAATACCCTAAGAATCCAAATGTTGAATCCTTAAAATATTACATATAGAAGAATTACAATACTGTTCTACATCATGTTTTCCAAATTTTGTATTATAGATTCTTTCAATACATCTCTTGATACAACCAAATAACTATGTCTCAGAATGATAACCAGAGACTTCTATTCAGTGTTAACAACATTGTAATTAAATATCTTTTCAAATATGTCTGCCAGAGAGAGGTCTTCAAAGAATGTGTTTATCAAAAGGAATCTGAAACCCTCTTGTTGTTTTAAGAATATGTGCCAGAAGAGTAAATGTCTGCAAGAGTAACGCCTGAACAATAGGGTATAATTAAACATGTCAATGATATATCACCACTCTTTTTCATAACTACAAGAGTTTTTAACCAAAAACCCAAATCAAGTGCAATTTTCTTCATAATAAAGACCATTTGAAACTAATTTTAGAAAACCCAAATGCTCAAACATTTATTTTTGAATACCCATAAGCTTAAACTATAATTTATGTAATGAATGAAGAGATTTCCAATTGAAACTGACAAATTTCTCAAAAAGCACGACTACCCATTGTGTGAAAAAACATAAATAGAAAACCCATATGCTAAATCCATCAAAGTAATGACAGGTGGAAAATTTCACAGAAGTATCATTGCCTGTTATGTTTTATGGTTTACCAAACTATCAAGAAATGTAACCATTTCATTTCAAAATGAACACAATGATCAAGAAAGTGTAACAGAACCCATATCATGCAAAAACGTCTTCAACCACAACGAGTTATCCAAAAACCAATAACGCACACGGACTGCCATTTGCTAAATAAAACCACCAAATAATGATACATGTTTGTGCAACAATCAAATAAATACCATATATTTGATGCCAACCATCGACTTCCATCGAATAATGATGAGCAATATGCAGGCCGAGCTCTGATTTGCACAGATTTCATAGTCCAACCTGCTTTGAAAAACTCAACAGCTCTAGAGTCGGCCATGTGTTATTTACAGCAGAGAAGCAGATTGCAATGGTGGCGGCTAAGGTTTTGTACTCAACCAAAAATAAAACGATTTTCCCTAACATGCTTTCATTTCCATCGATGACTTTGTTAAAATGAAATGTGATTTGAAGTCCACTCAAAGTCAAGAAACATAATAATAATCAACTTCAAAACTGATTTAATTCACTGTCCAAAGAAAATGCTGACCACTTTATAACCATCAAGTAGCATGCTCAATGATAACACATAATACTTACAAAGTGACTTTTGATATTTGTCAAAGAATCTCATAAAGCCGACATAAGCTTATGGAGAATGATGGCTGTGGATGACTTTGCCCAAAGTCAATTTTCAAATGCAATGTGGCTCGAAACCATTTTAAGTTAAACACTTAAGAATGAAGCCCCAAAAATCATTACCATCTCTTATATATGAGACAAGATACCTTTAGATGCCGATCAAGGCTCGTGCAAAAGTGTCTTCATATACATTGTTAAAATCATATGACTTTAATCAAAGTCATTTATCAAAACAAACTCTCCAAAGTCAATTACCTTCGAGCCAATTAAATATGTGTGAGCCCGGAAGATCATGAGAATGATATCGACATTAAGTGTATAAGCAATGCAAATGTATATACCAATATGATGTATCACTGAAGTGAATTGACTCGTGTAAAGAGATCATATCAATGAAATCTGATAGTGCTATCATATGATAATGACTGAATTTTCCAATGAAGCAAGCAAGCTGAATACCATGTGAAGGAATATATGTAACAACAATGATAATACAAACAAAAATAAGATATACCTTCACTTGAAGAACCTTCATACTAAATTGAACATCACAAACACCTGCAAGCATAAATAGTGAATGCCATATGTCTGCATATGGAACTTGAGGCATTAGTAAACAACAAACTAAATCAACTATGAAGGCACACAAGGCTGTCCATGAATAAGTGTAGAATATCAAAACCAACTGAAACCATCTGAATGTAAACCAATGCCAGAAGCCAACTGAAACCATCTGAATGTAAATCAATGCCAATGTCATCAAAGAAGTACCATAATAAAGCATAAAGATCCAATCTGAGACAGTCAACAATTGAGATTGGTTTTGTCATCAAGGACAAACCATAAACACAACTGAGATCCAACAAATTCCCCCTTTGTCCTTGATGGAAAAACACAAATGACTCTCCCCCTTTTTGCCTCAATGAAAAAGGATAGAAGAGAAGAATGTGCAATGCCATGAAACATAACTGAGAAGCCAACCAAATACCATAAGAACTGGCTAAAGATTGAAGACCTATTACTTGAACATACCACCTTCTTTGTCATGTTCGTTCAAGGCACATTCAAGATCACCTACTCCACATTCAATTTGATTAACTTCAATCTAGCAATACTAGAATTTGACCACAAACAACCAACCTCTTCTCAGCACAAGTAACCTCAGTCACTTTCAAAACGTATGATTACCTTTGTCAGTAATAAAAAAGGTTAAGGAATTTAAACCACAAAGCTTCAACACCTATCAATGATTGTCAATATCAGAGACACAAACTCAAACAAGTAGTCATGACACACTGTCATATAACTCCTCAAACAAATATTACTTTTGATCCATGAAATTTTTGTGGTTATGTTACAATCAAAAGTGTTGTCTCAAATAACACAGTCCATACAAACTCATCACCAAACATAGTGTCCACCATAAAAGAGTAAAAAGATTTATAGGATTGTTAGATTTAGAAAATAATCACTGTCATTGAATGGACTGGCTGTCCACCAATTTTGTGCAAACATTATTCATTTTTTCTTTTACTTCTTTGTTCATAGCAATACATGTTATGAAAAAAAGACATTATGTGATCCAAAATAAGCCATTTCTCTTCCTTCAAAACATTGTCTAGTTCACTGGCTAGACACTAGATTCATCAACACCTTAAGAATTGAGCATCAACCTCACCAATAAACTTTTAATGTACTTCAAACTTGAATTTCAAAAACATATGCAAACCTCCGTAATTAGTTTAATCTAAATAAACATAGTGAAATAGTGGCATTTACAAGCCATTTCTTTACATCTTATACCACCAAAAGTAAATGCAAGTTTTCATACCTCATTCTAGACTCCATAGGGGTAAAATATGATACCATAATAGACTCCCCCTGAGTCTTTGCTTCTTCTCAAGACCTGGAAGGAAACACTTGTGCAAGGAGTACACAAGGAGGTTTCTCAGAAGCATCTTTATTGCTCTTCTTGTCATCTTGATTGCTCTTTCTTCTCCACTCCAATGAAGAATTTTTCACTTGTTTGCTTAAAGTACTTGTCTTTCTATTGAATTTGCATTGATGTACTTTATGCCCAATATTATTACATCTGAAACAAATGACTTTGTGATTATTCTGAGAAATAGAAGACTTCCTACAGACATTTCTAGCATTGTTCTCTACATTATTATCACTTGTATTTATTCTACAGTCTCTTCTTAAGTGACCAAAATTGTTACAGTTGTAACACACCACATCCTCATTTCTAGGGACATTAGAATGATTCTTATTTGACCATCTTATGCAATCAATTGCCTTATGACCATAGTCATTACAAACATAACAATATCCTTGAAAAGAACGATTATACTTGAATGAATGATCATGCCAAGGATGTGAAGATCTGAAGACATTTTTCCTTTCTCTATGAATACCTTTAAATTGTCTTCTAGTGTCAATGTTATCTTTTGGTGCAGCAATATTGTAACCAAGATCAACCTTCATTCTTGGTGTTTGCTTGGCTATAAAATTCTTTCCATCTGAAGTAGTAAACATTGTTTCATGTTTAGATTTGTCTGCAGAGCTTTGTCCAACCTCATATCCCACTCTTGTAGGATCTTTAGAATGCTTTTGCCAGCCCAACATCCCATTCAATATATTAGTACTATCATCAAATTTCTGAATTTTACTAGATTGAGCCTTGACACTTTCAAGCTCTTTTCTTAAAGCAACTACCTCTTGTTCAAGTTTTAGACAAACAATATTTTTAATCTCCAAATCAAAATTCACAACATCTACTATCCTCTTATATTCTTCAATTTCAATTTTCCGACTTATAATCATATCATCCTTAAGAGTTAGTTCTTTTAACAAGGAATCATTATCTGAACTTTTCTTTAAAAAAACAATCTCATTTTCTAGTTTATTACACAATTCATCCTTGTCTTTTAACTTGACTTCCAAACTCTCTTCTTGCTGAAGCTGTCTTGTTAAAAACTGGTTTTCTTTTCTAAGCTGCTTAATAGTATCTAAGGCACATAGGAGTTCACCTTCCAAATCAACCTAACTTTTTGGTTCATCATATTCCTGTTTAGAGTTAACTTCATCCAAAGATTGATCTACTTTTACACAAGTTTCTTGATCATTTAAATATTCATTAATGATCTCCTTGGACTTCTTTTCAAAACTATGAAGGTTTACACCTTCTTCACTCTCAGATGTTTCACAACTTATTTCAGTACCCAAAGATATCTCCTCTTGTAACTCACTATTCTGATTCATTTCTATCAACTTGTCCCAAACTTCCTTAGCACTATTGTAATGAATGACTTTATTTGGCAAGTTATTAAAAATAGCATTTATAGCTCTGGTATTGAATTCAAGTGCTTTCTTCTCCTCAAGAGTGGAAGGAGATGTTACAGATGTAGTACAACCCTTTTCAACTGCAACCCACACTTCAGACCCTAAAGAAAGTAAGTATGTTTCCATCCTATGTTTCCACATAATAAAATTTGTACCTTCAAACTGAGGAGTTCCAGATCTAGGATACTCTACCATTTCAAAGCTACTATTTATGAACTCTTCCTCGTTATTCCTTATACTAGATTCAGGTTGAACATGATGAATAGCATTTTGTTGAGAACATCTTTTTCCCTTATTCCTTCTGTTCTTTCCCATATTAACCAAAGTACTCCAAGAAACCAAGAACAATCCTAGGTGGTTTAGACCTATCAGAGGACCCTACGCTCTGATACATATTTTTGGAGTTATGGACAAACACAGAGAGGGGGGGTGAATCAGTGTCTAAACTTTTTCAACTTCGATCAAGACTTTTAATTCTGATTTCCTTTTCTATCAACAACAGAGTAGAGTAATTACTTTGAAAGCACAAAGATATGACAACATTAACTTAGTCTATTAGAAAAATTATGCAAATATGATTTGAGTGAGATATCTTGCATTTTCCAAAACAATTATGGATGACATTGATTAACAATCAAAGCATGATGACAATACAGGTGCAACTCATAAGACTGTGCAAATGCTGATCAACATTATTGACTCACTTCTTAAACAATTGATTTGAATGCAACTTTATAGACAAGAAAGGTATTGAGACAACAAACAACTTTAGAAATTATAACTATTCTTGAGCAATGAATCAAATGAGAAATTTTAAGCTTCCTTTTGAATTAGACTCTTCAACAATGACTTGTGCAAGATATTTGAACTAAATATTTGTAGATATGAAGGAACTAACATTCAACAATGATAAGACTAATAAAAATTATCACAATCAAGAAACATTATGACATCAAAACAAAGAGACCATAAGACAAAGGATTTTCCAAGTCTTGGGGTAGAAAAACCACTCCTAAATTGCCTTATTGGCTTAATCTTCAAAAACCACTGTTAACAATGCCTTATAGGCTAATTTCTGAGCACCAACTCAAGGAGCACCAACCCCTCATTTTGAAACACCAATTTCAAGGAGCACCAACCCCTCAAATTATTTTTTGAACAATAATAATATTAGAGGATCTCTTTGTTTTCAAGTAAGCTCATAAAACTCAATTTTCTCATCTACCTAATACCCTAAGAATCCAAATGTTGAATCCTTAAAATATTACATATAGAAGAATTACAATACTATTCTACATCATGTTTTCCAAATTTTGTATTACAGAGTCTTTCAATACATCTCTTGATACAGCCAAATAACTATGTCTCAGAATGATAACCAGAGACTTCTATTCAGTGTTCACAACATTGTATTTAAATATCTTTTCAAATATGTCTGCCAGAGAGAGGTCTTCAAAGAATGCGTTTATTAGAAGGAATCTGAAACCCTCTTGCTGTTCTGAGAATATGTGCCATAAGAGTAAATGTCTGCAAGAGTAACGCTTGAACAACAGGCTATAATTAAACATGTCAATGATATATCACCACTCTTTTTCATAACTACAAGAGTTTTTAACCAAAAACCCAGATCAAGTGCAGTTTTCTTCATAATAAAGACCATTTGAAACTAATTTTAGAAAACCCAAATGCTCAAACATTTATTTTTGAATACCCATAAGCTTAAACTATAATTTATGTAATGAATGAAGAGATTTCTAATTGAAACTGACAAATTTCTCAAAAAGCACGACTACCCATTGTGTGAAAAAACATAAATAGAAAACCCATATGCTGAATCCATCAAGGTAATGACAGGTGGAAAATTTCACAGAAGTATCATTGCTTGTTATGTTTTATGGTTTACCAAACCGTCAAGAAATGTAACCGTTTCATTTCAAAATGAACACAATGATCAATAATTTGCAAAGAAAATCTGATTTAGGAGAAAGTGTAACCGAACCCATATCATGCAAAAATGTCTTCAACCACAAAGAGTTATCCAAAAATCAATAATGCACAAGGATTGCCATTTGCTAAATAAAAACACCAAATAATGATACATGTTTGTGCAACAATCAAATAAACACCATAGATTTGATGCCAACCATCGACTTCCATCGAATAATGATGAGCAATATGCAGGCCGAGCTCTCATTTGCACAAAGTTCATAGTCCAACCTGCTTTGAAAACCTCAACACCTCTAGAGTCGGCCATGTGTTATTTACAGCAGAGAAGCATATTGCAATGGTGGCGGCTAGGGTACTTTACTCAGCCAAAAATAAAACGATTTGCCCTAACATGTTTTCATTTCCATCGATGACTTTGTTAAAATGAAATGTGATTTGAAGTCCACTCAAAGTCAAGAAACATAATAATAATCAACTTCAAAACTGATTTAATTCGCTATCCAAAGAAAATGCCGACCACTTTATAACCATCAAGTAGCATGCTCAATGATAACACATAATACTTACAAAGTGACTTTTGATATTTGTCAAAGAATTTCATAAAGCCGACATAAGCTTATGGAGAATGATGGTTGTCGATGACTTTACCCAAAGTCAATTTTCAAATGCAATGAGGCCTGAAACCATTGCAAGTTAAACATTTAAGAATGAAGCCCAAAAATCATTACCATCTCTTATATATGAGACAAGATACCTTTAGATGCCAATCAAGGCTCATGCAAAAGTGTCTTCATATACATTGTTAAAATCATATGACTTTAATCAAAGTCATTTATCAAAACAAACTCTCCAAAGTCAATTACCTTCGAGCCAATTAAATATGTGTGAGCCCGGAAGATCATGAGAATGATATCGACCTTAAGTGTATAAGCAATGCAAATGTATATACCAATATGATGTATCACTGAAGTGAATTGACTCATGTAAAGAGATCATAGCAATGAAATCTGATAGTGCTATCATATGATAATGACTGAATTTTCCAATGAAGCAAGCAAGTTGAATACCATGTGAAGGAATATATGCAACAATAGTGATAATACAAACAAAAATAAGATATACCTTTACTTGAAGAACCTTCATACTGAACTGAACATCATAAACACCTGAAAGCATAAACAGTGAATGCCATCTGTTTGCACATGGAACTCGAGGCATTAGTAAACAACAAACTAAATCAACTGTGAAGGCACACAAGGTTGTCCATGAATAAGTGCAGAATATCAAAACCAACTAAAACCATCTGAATGTAAACCAATGCCAAAATTGAACTAAAACCATCTGAATGTAAATCAATGCCAATGTCATCAAAGAAGTACCATAATAAAGCATAAAGATCCAATCTGAGACAGTCAACAATTGAAAGTGGTTTTGTCATCAAGGACAAACCATAAACACAACTGAGATCCAACACCTCCTCCACTCCATAATCACCCACAAGGTGTCTAACCTCTTGAGTGTTATGAATTATTGTTGACTACCACACATTTCTACCATTGCCTCATATATATGGATATATGATCTCTTCCTTGTTGCCTCTCCTACCACAACTTTTACCTTAGTGTCCTCCTTACACATCAACAATTGAGGTCTCAACATGGAACAAAATATTAAAATAAATATAAAACCAAGATCTATATTTGTAAATGTCCTTGTTAACTTAGTTTAATGCAACAAGGAAATAAATATAATAGAGAAAAATAAATAAATTATATCTTGGTGGATAAACGAGTAAGAGAAAGCATGAAATCCTCAAGATGGCCTCAAATTTTTTAGTTATATTCTCAAATTTCATCTCTAACTACATGCCCCAAGTAAATATGTGATTTTTGTACAAATTATTCAAGTATCTTCTCGTTTAATTGCAACATTTTTCTCCTTAACAACTTCCAAAACTTGTTTCACATGCATTATATGTTCATCAAAAGTGTTGTCAAAGATCATATGATCCAAAGTAAACAGTTACATTTGATTTTGTAAATGATAGTTTAATACCTTATCCACTAACCTCATGAAAGTAGTTGTAGCATTCTAGACAACCCAATATAAAGTACAAACTACTTATACAAACCTTGATTTGTCATGAATTGTATATTCTATATGTCCTCTTTTATTCCCACTTGATGATAAACAAATTTTAAATCTAGGTTGGTGAATTACTTAGCATATTACATATCTAATCCAATATATAATTAATCCATGGAAAAGGGTACATATATTCTTGAAAACTATCTTATTCAAAATACAAAAATGAACACACATTCTCCATGAGCCATCTTTATTAGGTAAAACATTAATTGGAGAACATTGAGAAGTACTAAGGTAGGTAACACATGAGTCTAACAAAGATTGTAATTTATTTATTACCTCATTAACTTCAAACAACTATTTTTGATAAATATCGATGTTGAGGAGATGATTATTAAGTATGAAATGAAGGCCATACTTAATGGATCTTCAAGGAGGAATACCCATAGGCTCTTGGAAAATCTCCCTAGGTTGTTGCAATATATCTTTTATTTTTTATATTTTTTGTTAGTAGAAATATTAGAAGTCTAATATTCACAACTATTTTATTTTCTTATCTCTCAAGACAAGGAGAAAAAAATTCCCAATAGCATTAATCAATTCCTTACTTTATGTAGCACTTGCTAATGTGATTTTTGATTTACCTTTATATGACTTGATGACTTAAGTTTAATCATCCTTCACCAATAAAGTTTGGTTAGCTCCTCTGATGAAGACACCATCTTGAACATATATGAAAGGGGAGCACACAAATCAAGAGGTGCAAGATTTCCAAAACTCCATCAAAGAGATTTATCTATGCCAAAATTAACATTACACTATTTAGTTACCTATATCTCTACTCCTTGTTTCACCCATCTCAAATAATGAGTAGGATGATTATATTTTTTTTAACCCAATTAAGTATACAAAATATTTTAAAATCAAATTTTACTGAAAGATATTTAAAACAAATAAAATTTAGATTTTTGCTTCTAAATTTTACCATGAAATGGTCTAGTTATCTCACTTGTTTTCTTGAACCACATTAATGTTTAAAAATTCACGTTTATGAATGGAGGTATAAACTAGTCTCTCATCCATATTGGAATCATATTATCTCTTTTTATTGGGATAAAGTTATATCTTTCTTCTCTTATTTTTTAAAGAGTGCTATTCCATATGCAATTTACAACTAATACATTTGTATGGCCATCAACATCACAGTGCTCACAATGATTTTCAGTATCCTTCTTAGAGAAATTATAAATAATATAATACATATATTTTCAAAATTTACCATTTCTATTATGCTTAGAATTGAATCCACCATATAACCTTTTTTTTGTTGATTTGGAGATGAAGACGAGTCTTTTCCCTTGTCTACCTCTAGGAAATAGACTTGAGAGCAAGATTCATCAACATCCTTAGGATTAGTAATCAAAACAGGTTTGCCATAATAATTTTCTTCATGAATACACCATGATCTATCAAACAACTTCTTGTTTGAATTGGTTTATTATGAAATTAACTTATGGAAGCCTACACACTTTGACTTGGTCTTTGCCTCAAAATTCATCAATTAATTACCAATCCTCTCCATAATAAATGCAATAAAATTATCACTTAATCAAAGTTCAAAATTCATCCCACTAGTAGAAAGTTTATTAAATTCAAGTAATGAGCATAATTTTAAAACCAATATAAAGTGTGACTAACCAACTTCAATCATGTAAAATAATATTTTTCCTCTTTATTAAGGTGGAACAACCTAAAATATACCTCTAGTTGAGCAATTGAGTGGTTAAAATTTTTAGTCTTAATTTCACCCTCACATGGATGAATATATATCTTAGCCTCCAATCTAAATGGAGTATGGGTGGTATGAGTCTACTCAGTTGGATTTTGAGTTTTTGAGTTTTCACTTGTGTATAAAATCAAATTCTAGAGCATCACATATAGACACAAATGGATGCAAATTTCATGATAAAATTTTTATTAGTCGTATAGTGGATGAATGAGTTACAAAGGAAATATTTACTTCCAAGCATACTCATATATGCAGCCATAAAGGCACATACTTAGAACTATAGATATAAATTATAATTATATAAAGTATAAGTTATGTGCCATATAGCTTTAATTTAATCATACAATTTAATTTATTAATGAATAAACATAGTATTAAACTAATATTTTTTGTATGTAAGATTATAGACTTCAAACCATCATATATGTTATTGTGATAAAGATAATATAATATATAAATATATAAGGTTGGTATATATATATATATATGTATGTATGTATGTATGTATGTATGTATGTATGTATGTATGTATGTATGTACATATATACATATACATATACATACACATACATACATATACATATACATATATATAAGATATATATTTGGGGAAATTAATAACATCAATCTATGAACATGGTGATCAATAAGGCGAGCTACTATAACCTCCAAGTCAACACTAGGACACCCCCAATCCTAGCCAGTAGGTTGAATGGGACTTGAACTTGGGTGGTCAAACTACCACACACTTAAAGTGAGTACCTGCACCACTCAGCTAAACCTTGGGGGCTTATATTGTTGGACTAAATCACCAGTGTCTCCCTTCGGATTCAGGACATGGACTAACCACCTCTTGTGGATCCGTTTATCTCTGGCATTTGTATTGGGTGTTATCAGGGCAATCTTTTAGCGTAACGACAAGTGTGTTCCAACAAATGGTATCAAAGTTGTGGTCGTGGGTTTGAATCCCATCTGGTGACGTTGAGGGGGGGATTATTGGACTAAATCACCAGCGTCTCCCTTCGGATTCGGGACATGGATTAACTGCTTCTTGTGGATTCGTTTATCTCTGGCGTTTGTATCGGGTGTTAACAGGTCAATCTTTTGGTGCAACGACAAACGTGTTCCAACAAATGGTATCAAAGTCGTGGTTGCATGTTCAAATCCCCTCGGGTGACGCTGAGAGGAGATTGTTGGACTAAATCACCAACGTCTCCCTTCGGATTTGGTACATGGACTAACCGCTTCCCGTGGATTTGTTTATCTCTAGCGTTTGCATCGGGCGTTAATAGATTGATCTTTTGACACACGACAAATGTCTTCCAACATATAATATAATATATATTATATTAATGATAAGTAATATTTAAATTTGAACAAGGATAGAGACAATGAAAAAGAAATAAGATTTAGTATGTTCACAACGTTAAAATGAGAGGGATAATGATGTAAACTCACATGAGTCCACCAATCATGTAGAAATTCAAATGTTAGTGTATGCTGATTAAGCTCAGTTCGAAAATACTCCAAAAGTTTTTTCAAATATTTTGGAAAAAAGAGAAGTACAACAGAAAAAAATGAGGAATGGAATAAGAAGAGTCATTAATCATGTAAAAAGTCAAACGTGTGTTGTTTAAACCCAATCGGAAGAAACACTCCAAAAACTTCTCCATATATTTTGAAGTAAGAAGTGTAGTTTGAACTCTTTCTTTGGAAGGGGGGATTTGTGGAGAGTTTAAAAAGTAATCGCCATCACCATCAGATATCCAGCTGCTGAGCAGAGTTGAATATATGCACCTTCAAAGGGATTACTGGATTTCCCAAGCGTAAAACAAGTAATGAAATAATCAAAAGAGCCCTACAAAGAATTCTTTCCGGGCATTGCGGCGCAGATTGAGAATTTTTATACGCTCTCCTTTATAAAATGAATGACTACTTTTTGTGGATTCCACGTAGATTGATAAAGAAACTAATGCATTGTATATTGGCATTTGGGTGGATGAGTTATATGGACTTAGTAGTTTTTTACAGGATTTGGTTAAAGACAAGAATATTGAGAAAATGAGGAGTTCAATCATAATGGAAAAGTCTGTTGTCTCATAAATTTTTTTGGTCTTTTGGATGTCAAAAATCTTTATTTTATTTTTTTCTTGTTTTTGTATTATTATAATTGAAAAAACAGATTACAATATAGTGAGTAAGTATACATATAATAAGTAGTCTTTTAGCTATCACAAGAAGGGTGATCTAGTTTATCAAAGTCACTCAAGGTCAAATTTGGCCCAATTGTAACTCTAGAGGTTTGAACCTTGGTGGATGGCACAATAAAGGAACATACAATTATCCTCACGAATTGTGCTCAACCAATTGAAATACAAATCTTTGATATTTTAATTATTTTAAATTTACAGTAAAAAAAAATTCAAATTCATTTGTATCAAAATGATTTTTTAATTGAAAATATTAAACATTTAATTGTTATTGTGTACACAATCAATTTCTTTGATTTAAAATAATCTTGTGTAAAATTGAAACTTATAACTTCAAATAATTAACCTTCTTTATTTGAGGACTCAAATTTATATAATCAATCTTCTTCAACTTAGAGAGAATTCCTCTAGGATTAAATATGGTCTCTTCATTTGGTTCAAAATGGATCAACCACATTAGTGATGTAAAATAACATCAAAATGTATATCTTTAGACTTTTCCAATCACACGAAATTCATAGAACTCATTTCCGTAAGGAAAAACATTCAAAATAGGGTTGCAAAGAGCTTATCAAGTCAAAGTATGGTACTAAAAGTCTCATAAGTGATTAGACACATAATAGATTGTTAGAATAATGAAAAATAATCACCAATGACTCTCAACCCTAATCACAAATTTCATATAGTTTTGGTTGTTAAAAATGTCATTAATTAGTTTGCAATTCAAAATGGTTTCACATGCTAACAAAACCATGCCAAATTGAACCATAAGATAGAGCAAATAGAAACAAAGTTTGTTGGAGCATTTGAAATATTGAACTCCTTTGAGATTCCCATTGAATATATCCTATAACTTGTGATTTTTTAACCCCTTGAGGGACATTGTGAGGGGTTTGGTTTCAATTGTAATATTTTTTATACTTGATTGCTTCAATAGAGTAGTCTTATAAACTGTGAAATGTAATCAAGAAGGTTAGAGAAATAGTAAAATGTATAAGTGTTTGAACATACTCTTGAATAAGTAAGATGTCCATGAAAGTTTCTAGAAGGTAATAAACCTTTATAAAATAACAAGGAAATAGTGGTATGAGGAGATTCCTTGCTCTTGTGGAATTTTCCCTATTTAGATTTCTCTAGGCCAAAGGTTGTGTATGCTCTATTTTATACTTGATCTTTCTCTCTATTGTATAATATAGTCTTCCTTTATGTATGTGTGAGCTTAAAAAAAATACAATAAAGATACAAACACCATTTATGTGTACTTTTGCATAAGAATCGACAACTAAGTCAAAAGTCGCATGCTATTGAAATAGGTAATATTTGTGTTGGTGAGTTATGTAGTAGAATATAAAGCTTGGTTATAAATTAGATTAGTTTTAGAGCACATGGCAAGTTCCTTTTGATGTCTATTTGTGGGGTGTGTGTATAATTTGACAATTTTATAAAGTTATTCCTCTCTCTAGATTAGCTAGTTGTAGAGGAGGTGTTTTGTTTTATTTATAGCAAGATGTACTCACAAGTAAGTTGAATAGAAAAATAAAAAAGATGAATCTTAAAGAATAATATGTAATTAAAACCATTTAGTCAATGGGATAGCTTGAAAGGGTGAATAAGGTCTTGAGGGTTCTCATGGGTAAGCTAGGAGTCTATATGGAGGTTCCAAACATAAGTGAGGATTCAAAGACAAAACCAAAGGAGTAGGCTCATACCACTTGTGGTCTCCCCTCATTTGTATTGAAGGCTAAGATAGATATTCATCCAGTCGAAGTGAAGTTAGTGCTAAATATTTTTAACTAACTTGCTCAACTAGAGGTATATTTCAAGTTGTACCACTTGAATGAACAATGAAAATTTTATTTTACACAATTGAAGCTAGGCATGCATGCTTCATATTGGTTTGAAATTTATGCTCGTTACTTGAAATTAAGAAATTTTCTACTAGTTAGTAAGTGGGATGAATTTTAAACTATGTTTAAGAGGCAATTTTATCCCATTTTCTATGAAGAGGATTGGTACATTGATTGATGAGTTTTTAGGAAAATATAAGGACAAAGTTGGAAAGCCTACATAAGTGAAATTTGAAAGAAAGTAGTTGAATTGGGAAGTGATGTGATGGATTATGGTGTACTGAATAATTACATTAGTATGTAAAGACTATTTTTATTACTAATCCTAAGGATGTTGATGAGGCTTTCTCTCAAGCCTACTGGAGATAAACATAGAAAAAATTCATTTTTATTCCCAAATAAAAAATAGCAAGGTGATTATGATGGATCTAATTCTAAGAACAAAAGAAAGGGTAAATGAAAATATAAGCATAATGCTATTCCTAGTTTCTCTAAGAAGGATACTCAAAAATTTAGGCATCATGATGTTGATGGTCATATAGATGAAGTTTTTGGTAAATTGCATCTACAATAGCATCCTTGAAAAAAAAAGAAAATGAAAGAATGTTGTGACTTCAATCCTAGTCAAATAGATAAAATTTGATTCCAATATGGATGAGAGGTTTGTTTCTATCTCCATACATAGACATGTTTGTTTGAACATGAATGTGGTTCAAGAAAAAATTAAGCTAACTAAACTCTTCCATAGTAAAATTTAGATAGAGATCTCTAAAGTTGGTGCCCCTTTTTATTATCTCTCAAGAAAATTTGATTTACTAAAGTAGATTGGAAAAATATAATTATACTACTTATTATTTGAGATTGTTGAAACAAGGAGTGGAGATAGATGTAACTAAGCAATGTAAAGTTAAGTTTTCCATAGATATGTGTCTTTGATAAAGTTGTGGTATGTGTTATGCCTCTTAATGTATGTTGTGCATTCTTTAGAACCCCTTACATACATGTTACAAATGGTATCTTCATAAGATGGTCTAACCATATTTATTGGAGAAGGATGGTTAAAGTTTTATCATCAATTCATATGAAGGTAAATCCATAATCTTCTTAGGAAGTGCTACTCAAAGTAAGAGATTGATTAATATTATTGGTATTTTTTTCTCATTATTTTGAGAGAAGAAAATAATAAGGTTTTTTAATATAAGACTTCTAATATTTATACTAAAAAAAAGCATAAAAGTGGAAGAGATATTGCTACAATTTAGGGATTTAAAAAAAAAGTCTATGTGGATGCCTTCTCAAAGAGCAATTGGGTATATGATTCAATTGTTACCAAATAATCCTCTACCAACATTGAAATCTATCAATAGTTATTATTTGAAGTTAATGAGGTAATAAATCAATTGCAATCAAGTTGCCAAACCCAAGTGCTACTTTCCTTAGTACTTCTCAATGATGTTCTCCAATTATTATTTTACTTTAATAAAGATGGTTCATGGAGAATGTGTTGGTTTTCATAGTTTAAACAAGAGTTGCAGGGCAGTGAAGTTCCTACCAAAGACTGGTAGAACAGTTTTCATAATGATCTAGTTAATGAATCATAAGTAGGTCTTTGTATAATAGGGGACTTGCAACAAGTTAGATATGATTGTATGCACTTGCAATGTCCTATTTCTGACCAGTCAATAGTCAATCTTCAATATAGGGTTTTCCATTACAATCAAAGGGTAATGTAGGTTTCCAACTTGTTGAAGGCCAACACTTGGATTCATAAACCCATGAAGCAGGGAATCCAACAAGCTCCCTTGAATAGGGTTTCTTCCATTCATTTGCCATCACTGCTGATGCAGGATGAGGTGCTCCCTGAAAAACCACAAAAATGATCAGAACAATTTTCCAAAAACACCTTTTTAATTTTTATTTTTTCATCAAATTGTGTGCCCTCATTTTGCACTTGAACTTTGATAATTTGATCGCATATTTTTCCTCTCCCTCTCTAAAAAAGGTTTGTATATGACAGTGAATTGGATATCATCTAGTATCTACAATCCCACACAAGCATCTGATATTAATATTAACCTATACCGTATTGTGAATTAAATCTAAATTGTAATGGAATTGATTACAATATACAACAATGAATATTTATAAAAGAAAAAAGAAAACCCTAGATGAGGATTTGATTAAATTGTGACAAGTGTCCTTATCCTATGCAATCAAACAACTTAACCTATAAATAGCCCAAGTTAATAATAAAAAACACTCCTAAGTTTAACATAAATGAATAAAATAAAAAAAGATCTAATAATTAATCAATGATTAATTAATTATTAAGTGATTACCTATTTACTCCAACAATAAAACTTTGTATATAATTACACTATAAAATATATAAATATATATTTTTAATTGACTTTAATATTTCACTTATATTATAGATAAATTTAAATTTTGTTTGAATTAAATCTACAATAAATTTTATTATCACTCTACCATTTCAACATACCTTCAACTTAATTATACATATTTATATAAAATTGATTTAAAATATTTAATACTTAATTACAACTAATTAAATATAAAAATCATTTTTCCTTAAATGAATCCTACCCACACAAAAGAATACTCAATTATCACACTACTCAAATTCTAATGTCTTTATCTAATATCATTCACCTTTTACTCAAATAATTTATAATTTTATTGATTACTTACATGTATATACTACTTATAAAAAGTCCATGACATTTACCAATAAAATAAACTTTCTATAAAGAAGACAAAACAAATAACACAAGTTAAAAGTTGCAACTATCATTCCACTTGTTTAAACTCCAGTTCATAATTGACTAATTAATTTAGTTAAAAGAATTATGCCCCTTATCAATTCTTATTTAAGTGCAATGAAATTCATTTTCTTAAATGAAGTTCTCAATTGTTCAAGCATAAGATAAGATTCATGCATTGAGGGTAAGACTTTTTTTGAATGGTTGTATTTGTCAATACACTAAATTTCCTAAATGAATAACATTCACTTTGTATACACACTACTATAAGCGCCATGTGATTCAAACCTATGGATACTTGTATAATCACATGGGAGTTAATGTTTCAAATAATTTTTATATGGTTTAAATTAATTGAAATATTTTACAATTACAAATAAAATATAATTTTTGTGAATATCTTTTAAAATTTCATTTCATATCTTTTTATAGTGACAAATTAATTAACATTAAATTGAATTGAATTTTATATTTTATAACAGAGAATTCAACATCAAAAGTATGTTTTTTAAATCAAAATTAATTATACTATCAAATATTACAAATATTCTTGTAAGAACTATTTATACTATAATTTAAAAGTTTGTCTAAAACTTTCAAGTATGTGCAAGTTAAAATAGCTTGTGATTGACTTGTAATATAGTTTTGTGTAAGTTATCAGTAAATCTTTAGTAAAAACTTACTAAAAATTTAACAATGACTCACCAAATGCAAAGAAAAACTCAATACAATTGCATTAAATTTGTTTGTCAAAAATACTCATTTTCATCATTTTTCATATTTATTTGTTTGATCATAGCATGCACCATGAAAGTTCATGTGACCTCAAAGACCTCAATTTGGGCTTGGAAGAGAGGCTTCATAGGGTACATGCTAGGGAATACTATCCCTACACTCCCACAAGGGACATTGCCCCTTGATCCTACTAGGAACTATAATCCCAATCACCCACCCTAGTTTCAAAAAGTAGGGAAAAAAGGTTTTGGGCCCATGTTTTCCATAGATGAAATCCATACATAGATCATATGATCATATGGCATCATGGTGTAAACTGAATTCGTATTTTGATCTATAAACTAATATAGATCATGATGACCAGATTAATTGATAAATCCACTTCATGAAGTAAAACTAAAAATCATGCCAATTCTAAGGCTATCAATTATAGAAAAAACTTCAATGTGTAAGAAGGTTTTCTATTTTTGTGGAACACTTTCCTATTGTTGTGTAACAAGTCCTTAGATGTTGTGTAGCAAATCTTCAAATGTTGCTCAACAATTCTTCATTGTTGGATAAAAACTTTTCTATGGTTGCACAATAGTTTTAGTTGTGCAACAAGTCAGTGAAATTCTTGATGTCAAGAAGCAATTCTTAGAGACTTATAGTTTTTAGCTGAAACTGT
Organism: Sequoia sempervirens; assembly: GCA_007258455.2. NCBI lineage: Eukaryota > Viridiplantae > Streptophyta > Pinopsida > Cupressales > Cupressaceae > Sequoia > Sequoia sempervirens. The sequence goes on along the minus strand of VDFB02049982.1, from coordinate 57,148 downwards.
TTTTATTTTAATTTTCAAAGTTTTCAAAGATTGATGCTTAGAATGCTGTTAGAAAAGTTCATTTTTTTATTTGAAGGTACGAAGCCCCAGTCCACAATTAATGTATAAAAACAAAATACCTAGTCTATGTATGTTAAACTCTAATTTTGATCTATATATAAAAGGAAGTAGTAATATGTTCCCTCAATTAAATAGAATTCATGATTTTGAAAAAACAATTATATATGTGTTTTTTTATGTTCAGAAAATTTGTCAAATTATTATCAAGTTCTTCTCCAAATTTTTACATCCCCGATGATCGAACCCAGTTATTGCCAAGTCTGAATTTTTCAACTATAATTTATACGCTAGACTAGACCAAGGGGCTGAAACCCTGCCGCAAGGAGAGGCCATGGGAAGCCACCTACACTTAACCAAGCAATCCCATGTAATTATTCAAGCTTTTTGAAAAACAAACACGTCGTATACTGGAAAACTTGGAACTATCCTAGATATGGAACAATGCCACTTTACATTGAATAACAAAGAAAAACCCAATGAATATATCATCTATAGCATGCTTTGGTAAAAACATTTAAAGAAATATTATAGGGCCTCTACCATATAGTTTCTTGGAAGTACTATACAACATAATTTTCAGACTTTGTTTCATTTTAATCAGCTGTATTATTCAGAGCTATTTTACGCTATTCCCAGTCATTCAAACAATACAAGGGGCAAGATTTACATTGAAGAACTAACATCAAAGATACTCCATGACGTTGTGCAAACGTTAAAACTTCAAACTATTTAATTCTTTCAATTCTGCTTTCCCACTGCATTTAACACCTCTAGGTGATCATTGTGAGAGTGAGTAAAACCTCTCCTGCGCTCCTCCTCAACTGTTTCTTGAGATCTGAATGCTATAACCCATGCTCTTCTCCAACTAGAATTGCTGTAGTTGCCACCTGATCCATGTAATACTCGTTCATGATGCACAGTAGCATCCCCACGCTTTAATTCTGCAGGTTTGGGTGTGTCTTTTTCAGAAAGTTTAGCTAAAATTATATGGGACTTATCACGATCACCATGACCAGTACTATGGTCTCGTAATTCTGGTTCCAAATGTGTCCCTGGAACAAAATGCAGACACCCATTTTCGACTGTGGAGTTGTCAATGGCAAGCCAAAATGATGCAGTCCTGGTATCCTTTGTTATCGGCCAGTAAGCCAAATCCTGGTGCCTGATAATCATCAAAAGGAATCTTGATTTTAGTTGTCTACATCAAGATAAAGAGTCTGCCAAGAATAATCTGTTGAATCTTATAAATAAGAAGCTCAAATACTAAACAGTAAGCAACTCTGCGAAATTCAACAGAGATTCTTGTGTGCGACAACTCAAAGCTTACAAAATCGTTAACATATGCAGCTGCATATAATGACAAAATATACAAGGTCAATCTCTTAAAATATGAAATTCAAAACCAAATGTTTCTCAATTAAATAAGTCTAGATATCTTACTTTTAACAGATGATTCTACCCATCCCAAACATAGAGGATTGATGATTCTTATTTCAAAGGTCTATCGAATGAGGTGCAGCCCTTCTGAATATCAGATGATGAGTCTTGACACAAGCAAAGAAACAGCAGAATTTGCAAAAAAGGGATGCATGAAATAAAGATCAATGATGCAATTTCTTTTATGGATATCACATGATGTATAATGAATTTGCTTCCCCAGCGTGCATCACTTTCTCCATAGCTCCTAAGGATAGACTATCATAACTAACTTAACAACTAAATAACTACTTGTTTTTTTGAAGATTTTAATGATTCCTACAAATGTTCCCGCACATTACAATAGTATTAATGTGCCTTGTCATCCTTTTAGGCAAATGGCAAGGCTTTTGGCCTTACTAAATTTTCATAAAGTTCTATGAGCCATTGATCAAATTGATCGAATGATGTGGACTTAATTTCAAATGTAAAGGCATTTTCACTTTACTTTTTGGGCAAGTCCCTTGGAACTTATTTGGCTTTCAATGAGCCAATGGTACGTCTTCTTACTTCTAAAAATATTTAAAAACCTCATGGGCCGTTGATTTAAGATCAATGGACCAGTTTTAATTATCTTCTTTTGATCCATTTCTCATTTCCACTTCACGATAATATAAAATAACATTTCCACTTAACCTTTATAAACTTCCCAAAACTCCCATGGGCTGTTGATCGGGCCCATCCAAAAAAGTGGGATCCTTCAACCCATTTCATTTGATTTTCAACATTAGAGCCTTCATTGAAACTATTGCCAGATGAAGTATTTTTCAGAGAGCAAGGCTTTCTCTATGTTTGTTCCACTAGCATCCTCATAGCATTTGCTTGGCTAGAAATGCTTATCAAGTTGGCACCATTGCTCATAATTCTTCTACCATTTAAATAATGGCACACCTTGCTTGGTAGGGCTACGCCATGATTTGAAATATGATTGTCATGTGTAGACATCTAAAAATGACATGCATTTTTATCTTATCATTTCATCATTATCCTCATTAATTCTTGTATTCATATTAATTTAATTAAGTTAATATTTCTCCCTTTTTATTTTAATTATTTAATTAATTTATCATTTTTCCTCCAACATTAATTAAATTCAGTTTATCATTGATCTACTATTTAATTAGCTAACACTAATTTTTAAATAAATTAAAATAATTTATTCAAATTAAATTTGTTCTTCTAAAATCAATAAATTAATATTTATTTATTTCTCCAACTATCATTTTAAATAAATATTTATTTATTTAATTCTTCTAAGTTTCTAACTTTCCCTCCTTCCAAATTCAAATTATAGGATTTACTGTATCTTGAATTTTCCTATCCATTGATCTTTTTAATTAATCTCCACAATTGATCAAATATCAAGTGAAGCATATAAATACAAAGTTTTCATTCATTCATATCCTCTAACACATTGTTATCAAAAGCACTATCTAAATCATTATTACTATCAAGAGCACTATCAAGAGTATTATTAAGAGCATTATCAAAAGCATTATCAAGCAATCAAGCTATCATTATCATTATCAGGCATAGGTATCACTTATCTTTGAGCATTTAACATTATCATTGCATCATATCATTATTGTTCTTTCATGGTTATTGTTACTTTGAAGAACAACCCACAATGGAGCAAATCAAGATCTTTGCTATGATGAATTTGTTTGTTAATCATTTCAGAGCCAAGATCTTGATCTTCATTGAGTGATTGTTGAAGTGTGAATTTTATACTTTCATTACGTTATTACTATTTTTAAGTTCACATTTTCATCATCCACACCATGCTTAATCAACTTGCCAAGCACCACTTTAATTAGCTGTGCTTCCCTTCACTTTGGCCTTTGCTTCTAATTGTTGCGCCAATGTTCATATTGCCAAGCCACTTAATGTGTAATTATATTTCATTGTTACGCCCCATAATGTATATTGCTGGTGTGAATGTTGGCCATCATAGACAAGCATTTGGCTTGTGTAACACCTCTATGTGCCACATGAATAGACTGCACCTCTTTGTGTAGCTGCACCATAATGTTAGGCACCATACCTCATTGCCTAGCATGCCACCTATCCTTTTATTTTACTACTATGCCTATCTTCTTAGGTTGTCCCTACAAATGCGATTGTTTTATATTGTTGGTTCCATGGTTGTTTTGTTGTTCACTGGCTTTTGCAATAAATTTAATATGCCTAGTCATTTTGTCAATGGTTTTAATATTTACTGCCTTCGTCAAATATCTCCTAGCCATCCTGAGTCCCACACCACTTGGTATTCTGATTTGTTAACAAGAGGCAGAATCAGTGAAATGTTGCTCGCCATTTTCTTTTACTGGTGTTTGTGCTTTGAATGAGAAAGATCAATAAAGGAGTTGTTACTCATTTGTTTGCAGCTGCATCTAATACTGTTACACCCCTTTGCATTGGCGTTTTCTTTCATTATATTGCACCTAACTTGATTCTGGCACCACATGAAATGGTTGTGCAATATTTTCCTTGGCTGCCATCCTTAGAGGATGTGTGCACAGGTCTCTTATCTTGCTGGCAGCATTATGCTGAGTGCCACATTTCCTTTACTCCAGTGCCATCACATTTAGTTTGTATATTCTGTAAAAAATGTCATTTACGAGATGCTGTGCTATCCTATGTAGTGAAATTTGAAAAAGAAATTGAGCCCAACTATTGTAGGATCACACAATGTCTTTAGCTAAGCTGGGGGTCACCAGGAACAATGCCAATCATTCAAAATGATATGCTATTTAATTGTTATTTTCTCATTCTTTATAGGGCAATTTTTACATTTTTAGAAACCTTTATGCATCTTATCAATCACTGCCATTGCTCCAAAGCCTGACTCTTTACTTGGCAATCTGCGGAATTAGCCAACCATGCTGCAATTCCGTTGATGAGAGCTATGAAGCTTTTGATTGTTGAGCATTTATGCTCAACAGCAAATTCACATTTCCATAATTCATAAAGATGACTTAATTTTTTGAAATTCAATACTATGACAATACTAACCATAATTCAAATTCTTACAAATTCACATATGGTGATTGAAAAATTTGACTTCATTTTTTTCATTTCAAATAAAAGTAGCGAATTTAAAACATATGAGGAAATTTAATATCATGTGCATGCATAATTTTCTTTTCTTTTTAAGTTTTAAAATCATGTGTGGGGTTAGATAGATGCCTCAAAAGTGAGTAATATCTTCCAAGTGTCTTTTAGATAGATGTGTTTAAGATACTTATGCTAATTTAACACTATGCTGAAATATTCATAATTTTTCTCCATATACAATAATATCAACTTTCATTCAAAATCCCATACTGCAACAATGGTAGCAAAAAATAGTCAAGAGAGGTAACAAAATAAATGCAAAATCATCACTAAGATACTAAATTTCCCATAGAAAAACCCAATATATTGAAATACTTTAGCAATTAAAAAATGTCTATAAATACCAGATGTATATTATAAAAATACTTCCCTCCTATAGCTTAATCCCTCTCTCAAACCTACCAGCAAACGCACTAATTGTAATGCCCCCTTCTTGCACCTTAGCAGTTGTAGTATTCCATTAGCCTATTACAGAGTTCTTGTAGGCTAAGTGGAGTGGTTAGGGGACCCAGAGGTAGTATTGGGCTTTGTGTTGGTTTTTGGCAGAACTTTCTATTTTTAGTAGTGGCCAGTTCTCAATACTTACTATTTATAGTAAGTCATAGGGCATCTCAGTGTACTTCGGTTTTGTACCAGTTTGATATTTGGGGAAGTATTTACTATTTTTAGCAGTGCTATTTATAGTAAGTCAATTTTGGGTAACTGGCCCAGGCCTATCCTGTTCCAACATGTTCATTTCCTAATGTGGCATTGGTGAGTCTAAAGTTGGATTAGTTGATATTTGCTTTTCTCTGTCACTTAAGTTATTTTAATAAAGTAACTTTATAACTTAAGTGAAAGGGTTTGTGGTCATCGAAAAAAACACCTTGGCACCTAGTGTTTACAACGTTGTTTTAAAAGCCAAATATTATGCCTCCTAAAGTGGACACAAAAATCAAAAGAAACATAAGAAAATTAAAATAATTTTTAAAAGCTCATGAGGGGGGTGTGGGATTTTGGAGGGAAAAGAGTTTTCAAACTGAAAGTTGCCCTAGTTTCCCTCTCACTTGTATAAAGTATCATTTTGGCTCTCATATGCTCATCTTCTATTTGGCAACTTAATAGGATGTTGTTAGAATGCACATCTTTCTGGGCATTGGTGCATTGAATTCCTCACTCTTGGGCACCATCTTTCAAGCCATTATTTGGGTTTTTTTGGTGAAGGTCTAATTTTTAGAGGCAAATCGCCCTCTCTAGGGGCCATACCATTCTAGGTGTTCTTAACAGAGGACCTGCTGATGTATAAACTTCTCTTTCAGCCCGTTTTCGAAGGTTGAGTAGCTGTTTAGAGGCGTTGGACACTAGAGGGTCTTTGGCATGTCATCCGTGAGGCGTTTGGAGTGTTTAGATGATGATTTGCTGCTGTTGTAAGATCATTTCCAAGTCTGAAACTTCATATACCAGGTCTGATAAAACACTTGTACCAAGTCTGATTAAATCTGAAATCAATAGACTCTATTTGATGATGTAATTTGTTTTGAGAAGCACATTTTCTTTTAGTATTTCCTTCTTGCATATTTCTATTTGTTTCAAATGAATCTATGATAAAAAAACACAAGAAACCATAGTCATAGAAAACTGCAAAAAAACCCGATTAATCACGATTTTTAATTAATCAGCGCCCTCCACGTTTTTTTCCCATAAATCTTCAAAAAATCGTTGAAAAAAGTCAATGTTTTTTGAACGATTTAAACGGGTTTTAATCGGCAAAAAATCGTGTTTATTGCTTTCATCAACCCCATCAAATGTTCCCGTTAAAATTTGCAGCCCTAAACTCCGCGCGAAAGCCTATAATAAATTGACGCTTCTGGCTCAATCCACAAAGGAAAGCAACAGACATCAGGGAGAGCAGAAACAACCACGATTTACAGAGGGAGAGCATAAACGACAACGATTTGCACACGATTTTCTTTGGTTTCCTTCCATTTCTTCCTTCCAACGATTCCTAGGTAGGCTCACGGCTTCTTAAAATAAAATAGAGTATATATTTCTTTCGAAATGGCTATTTCCGTCTATATTTCTTTCGAAGTGTCTATTTCCATCTATATTTCTTTCGAGAGGCTATTTTTATTACTTAATTAAAAAATCCTAAATTATTTCTGTATTTATTTTTACTCTATAGCACTCGTGAATATGAAATATAATAATAATATTTACTATATTTATTTTTAACTGTATTTCATTTTATATTTTATATTCGTGTTCGTGTAATTATAGTTATAGTTACAGAATTTAAAATATAAATTTTAAAATATTTACTATATTTTATTTACTATGGAGTAAATAAAATACAGTAAATATTTTAAAATCTATAATGTAATTATAGTTAGAGAATTTAAAATATAAATTTTAAAATATTTACTATATTTTATTTGCTATGGAGTAAATAATATACACTAAATATTTTAAAATTTATATTTTCGTGTTGTGTAATTACAGTTACAAAATATAAAATATTTACTATATTTTATTTTCTATGGAATAAATAAAATACAGTAAATATTTTAAAATTTAAAATTTTATATTTTATAAATTTATACTATTTACTGTAAATATTTTATTTTATACAGTAAATAAAATATAGTAAATCGTGCAAATAAAATAAAGTAAATATTGATGTGCTAAACTTTATTATTGATTAAAGAGAAAGGCTCGTAAATATTTTATTTTTTTGCTGTAAATGTTTTATTGTAAATATTTATTTTTACTGTAAATGTTTTACTATAAAATTGTAAATATTTACTGTAATATTTATGTAAATATTTTATATTTTATTTTGTACTATATCAAAAGTATTATTTTGTATTTATTTTTACAAAATAAAATACTGTAAATGTATTGTAAAATACAAAATAATATAAAATATTTATACTCTAAATGTATTATTTTTCGTTTTTACAAAATAATACAATTTTTTTTTATACTATTTGCTTAAGATTTCTATAAATGCAATGGTTCCCTGAGTTTAAACCAAACTTGGTCAATGGGACTGTAAAATACAGTGATTTTTTTTCACATTTGTGCTTAGTATTTATAAACAAAGTGAACTTTTATAAATTGAATGTACTTAGAGGACAATAGATAAATTGATAGGAACTATGAAACGCAAAAAAAAAAAGAACTAGTATACATATACCATTATGGAAAACATAGAGGAAAAATGAAACTCACACATACATTTGTAGATGTAGATGCTTAGGTAAAAGGGAAAATGAAGATACATAAACAAAAATGGAACATTTATATTTTAATTCAGTCACATGTATTGCTAGTTTTTTTTCGCAATTGATACCTTCTTGACATTTAGTGCAAGGGAATTGAAATGATTTTGCTACTTTTTCCCAATTAATTGCATGTGCCTTAATACTGAATCAAGATGCATTTGTAGATTTGATCATAATGCCACGCGTAAAAGACTTTGCGTGGACACATTGCAAGGCAATTTCGGGTTCAACAAAGGTTAAATGCTATGTTGCAGGGTTCGTACCCGCAGGCCCTGAACCTGGTTTGGGTTCGTTTGTGGGTACGTGCTGGGTACGCACAGGGTGCGTGCCCAACACTATGGGTTCGCGGGTGCGCGAACCCTGGCGAACCCAGGGTGCTAGGCGCGCACGCTGTGCATACCCAGCACGAACTCGGGTGAACCCAGGCGAACCCATGGGCCAAGTTAAAAGAAAAGGGCCCAAACTTGATTAAAAAACATTTTTTTTAAAATTTTTTTCCCCCGAACCCTAAAACAACATTGATCATTTCATAGTATGATACTTGATCATTGATCATTTCATAGTGATGATTTCCATTGTGATAATTCAATGTGTAATGCAGAGGCAAATCTAGGAATCAATACTAAGCCATTCCAACTTTCAAATATGATTGATACACAACAGATACCTACTCAAAAATTAATATCAAACTTGTACATACTCAGAATAACCAACAAAGCGCAGATCACAGTATTCAAAAACTATGCCAGACCACATCAATACAAACTGAGCTTATATTTGCAGCAGATACATTACATACAACGACCAAAATTGACAGCAACCTAAAAAATTTGCAATAGATAATAGTACAACAGATAATCAGCATTACAACATTACTATCCACTCCATCGATACTAATAGTAAATTTGATAACCCAAATCTGAAACATACTACTCAATATTGGACTGAGTTTACCAAGCATATTTAGAAATACATATTCAGACTTATTGCAAGAACTTCCTGTGTTATGTTTAGAGCTGATGTATGAAGTTAATCATCAGAAAATTAACAACAGATAGAAGAAAGTCTGTACTCAATCTGAGACAAGGTTATAATCTTTTACAACTTCTCACAGTCTATTTGTAGCAGCAAATACATTGATTTATAACACCAAATAATAGAATGAACAACAATTACAAGTAATACAATGGGTTTATAAATATCTCAGACCTGGGAATGTGTTTTCCAGGGTAAATGTATGATGAATCTTGCTAGATCAATGATCAATGATTGTGAATATTTATCTTTGGCATTTGGCATTGATCAATGATCAAGTATCATACTATGAAATGATTTAGTTTTACAATTCTGTATATTTCTCTTCTTTTTTTTTTGTATATATATATACACACACGTACCCATACGTACCCAAACCCCTAAAATTTTGTTTCACGTACCTACGTATCGGGTTCTCGTACTCGCACCCGTCCCCGAACTCGAACCGGTAACTTAGGTTAAATGCAATTGGTGTTTGTGTGACATCAACGGTGGCATTTATCGCTTCAAATGGCATTTGGCAAAGGAGCCAAGAAATAACACCATTCTTTGTACAGAATGCCTTGCAGAAGTCACCTATCAGGTAAAACAAGCTCTTGAAGGGATTTCTAAGGGTAAGGCTAAAAAGGCAAGAACTGAGAATGAAATAGACTCTAGTTTTACAAAAGTTATGAGGAATTGCTTGGATGGGGAAGATGGGGCACATGTGTTCTCCAAGGAATCTGGGTCGACACCTTCTACAGCATGTGGTCCAAACACAGGTGGGGGAAACATAAATGCTTTCTTCCCACCTCATACTACACCAGGATCACATACCACTTTGGAGAGTACAGGATGGAAGAAGACTGTCCATGAACAAGCAAAGAAGGCAATAGCGAATTTTTGGTACTACTCTAGCTTGCCATTCCATGTTGACAAGTCTCCATACTGGGAAGGTATGGTGGATGCTATTGCATCTACAGGTCCTGGGTTCAAAGCCCCATCTTCTTAGTCATTAAGGCTTCCTTTGCTTAATGATGCAGTACAAGACGTTAATGATGTTGCTAAACATCGACTGATTTGGGAAAAGACTGGTTGCAACATAATGTCAGATGGTTGGACAGATAGGAGGAATCAAACACTCATCAACTTCCTCGTGTCTTGTGAAATTGGCACAATTTTTTTGAAATGTGTGGATGCATCACACAATCAAATCTACGGGTGCATTGTTCAACATGTATGACTCAGTGGTCAAAGAAATAGGGCCACAAAATGTAGTTCAATTAATTACAGATAATGTTGCTGCTTGTGTTGCTGTTGGGAGACTTTTGATAGACAAATACCCCTCCATCTTTTTTACTCCATGTGCAGCACATTGCATTGATCTAACCCTAGAGGACTTTGGTAAACTTGAGTGAGTTAAGGGGGTATTGCACAAGGCTCGCTCAATTACCAAATTTATCTATAATCACACGAGGGTTTTGTGTATGATGCACACTTTCATAGAGGGCAAGGAATTAGTTTGACTAGCGGTGACAAGATTTGCAACACACTTCTTTGCACTACAAACTCTGTGCGAACAAAAAATGAATTTGAAACGAATGTTTGTTTCAAGCGAGTGGATGGCATGTGGCTTCTCAAATCAAGTAGATGGAAAAGTAGTATCAGATTACATTTATTCTACTATTTTTTGGGATGCAATGGAAGAAGTTTTACAATTTTCAGAGCCTCTAGTGAAGGTCTTGAGACTAGTGGATGGGGATAAATCTACCATGGGATATTTGTATGAGGCCATGGATAGGGCCAAGGAAGTGATGAGGAGTAGGATGGAAAATGACAGGGACAGGTATATGCCACTGTGGGACATAATTGATAGAAGATGGGATCGATAGATGCATTCTCCTCTCCATGCTGCAGGATAGTACCTTAATCCAAGTATGTACCATAACTCTTCATTTAGAGATGATGATGGTGAGGTTGCACAGGGCTTGTTCATATGCATGGAAAAAATGTTTGCAACCACTGAACAATTAACGACAGCTATGGGAGAGTTAGCCATGTACAAGCAAGCAATGGGTTTTTTCTCATCTAAGGCTGTTGTGGAAGGCAGGAAGACCGTGCAATTGGGTAGAGTCTATAAAATTTCGATAATCTCTCTATTTTGTGGACAAAATCATAAAATGCGTAAAAACTTAAGATATTTTTACATGACATCATCTCCATTTAATGTGTTTTTCAGCACTATGGTGGGATTTTTTTGGTCACAAAACTAGAAATCTTAGGTGGTTAGCAAAATGCATTCTGAGCCAACCATGTAGTTCATCCGCTTGTGAGCGTACTTGAAGTGTTTTTGAACACATACATTCGAAGAAACGCAATCGCCTAACACAACAACGGATGAATGACTTGGTGTTTGTTCACCACAACCTTAGCTTGAAGCTAAAGAAAGCTCAAGGTTAGACTTTTAGTATACTTGCAATCATAGTTGTAAATTTGTAATTGTATTCATAATGTTTGTGCACTTGTAATCCAAAGACTAACTTGTCCATGGGAAAAACTAGGTACCATTGAGGATGCTGAGCCAATTGACCTTGATGAGATTGATCCAGACAATGAGTGGATTGCTAATGATGATGTAGCTCTTGAGGTTGAGGATTTTGAGATCCTAGAGGAGGCCAATTGGGAGCCTCATGTGATTGATGAACTTAGGAGAGGCAAAGCCCTAGGAGCTTCATCATTAGGGCGTGCAAGCCTCTAGCATAGCTCTATTTATAGTAGCAACTAGCAAGAATCATAGGCTACTTTTGATTTTTGAAACTTTGTACTACAAACTCTATTGTAATTGAAATTTTGTCATCTATCAGTTATGCATTGTGAACTAATACTTTTTAAGATGTGGAATGCAATGTAATCAACGATATGAATATAAACAACAAAATCTATTTTCTATGACTCATTAGTTCAACTCTCTATTTTATTTGCTCTCTATATCTCTATTGCTATGGAAATGCCTTTCAATTAAAAAAAAAAAGTTTTTGTCCCTTATTCTACATATTTTTACAGTTTTTTAAAAATCCAATTTTTTCCATATTTTTTACTGATTTTTTCAAAAAATTTTGAACTTTTGGTTTGCCAATTTATTCCCCAAAAGATTTTTGTTGCTATGCAAGAAATAATCGAACCAAAAACATATTAGCAAGCACTTCAATCAGCAAATAGAGGTTCTCAAAAAAAAAATCAGGGTTGTATGTTATAGTGGTATTAGAGGCACTCTTTCCTGCCAGCCTGTGTTAGTCACATGCAATCAGCACTTTTCATTCTATGAGTGAGAGAGAACAAAGGTATATTCAGAGGGAGATAAGGAAAGGTCATTGGCAGCCCCCACCTATCCTAGAAGGTCAAACCATCTCAGGAGTTCTTAAGGCTCATTGGGAGCCTTCACAGGGTATAGAGATGCATCAGGAGTAGGACCCACTAGGTGAAGAGGAACGTACTATAGTAAACATAGCTGAAAGGGGTAAAGGAAGATCAAGTTCAATTAGTCCTAGCGTTAGAATGGAGAAGTTCGATACTATGATGGACATGATGTCTCAATTGTTGGGGAAGATTGGGAAAAACATAGTGGTTAATGCTTCCCATAACTCTACACAGGGCAACCCAATGCATAATGGAGATAGCAGTTTCACATATCAACAGGGTGGTAATGGTGGACAACGTACTACAACAAGTTCTAACACATTTTCTAGACCTTTCTAGCCCACTTTCCTTACCAAGGAGACACCACAACATGATCAAGACGCTTCCTACCTTTCATAGATAATCTAAGGGAAGCATATGTAGAGTATGACATTCTTCCTGAGGCTATAAAAGAACACTTGTCCTATAATGAGTTTTTGGATCAGAAGAGAAAGAGAGGTGGTGGTAGAGCTGATTATAGAAGACCAACAATTTAGAGGGATTTATAGCAGGTCATAAGGAAGGTAACACTTGCCCACTTTGATGGTAGTGATAAGTGCACAAGTAGGGCTTGGGTACAAAAGCTAGATAACTACCTAGCTCTTAGACCAATGGCAAAGGATGAGGCAAGTTTGCCACTTTACATCTCGATGGAGTAGCCCATGAGTGGTGGTACCATGGCCTTGTCACCTTGGGCCACAGGTCTATCACTTCCTATGATGAGTTCACCACTAAGCTCATCGAGAGGTTTGATAAGAAGGACCTAGAGTTGCACTTTAGAGAGCTGGCCTAGTTGAAGCAGTATGGCACAATAGATGCATACATAGCAAAGTTTCAGAGGCTCTTAGTGATGGTCACAGGGATTATAGAGAGGGGAATGGTGGTATTATTCAGTGAGGGACTTATGGAGCCACTTAAAGGGTGGATTAAGGCCTTTAACCCTCCGTCCTTGCAGGAAGCTATGAAGAAAGCAAGGAGTATGGAGTGGGCTGCCCCTAAGTCAAAATTTCAGTCCAAGCCATTCTTGCACAAGAAGGATAAGAGATCTTTCACTAAGGATACTAATTAGCAGAAAAAAACAATCACAAGGTTGGATGGAGACACACATAATGACTTGAGAAGAAAGAATCTATGTGTCTCATGCAAGGAGCCTTGGACCCCAGGGCACAAGTGCGCAACTAAGGGCAAGGTAAATAGGATTGAGTACTATTCAGCTGAAGAATCTTCATCAGAAAGTTCATACCAACAATCAGATTTAGAGAAGAAAGAAGAGGGAGAGTCTCCTGAAGAGGCTAGGAGACTGGAAAAGAGGAGACAAAGGAAGGGAAACTTTCCCAACTATATAGATTTTAGAAGAACGAGTCCTTGCGTATTAGAGGAGTCCTGAATGGGCAGTGGATGGTAGCTTTGATTGACTTAGGGGATACGCATAATTTTATTGATGAGGGACTTGTAGCACATAGGGGTCTTCAGACACAGGAGGTTGACAAGTTCAAAGTGATGGTTGCAGATGGTTTCACTATTACTTGCACTAGGATGATCCCATAGCTCATCTTTCACTTGGGTAATTATGAAGTCAAGGATGACTTTTATGTGGTTAGCATTGGGGACACAGATGCAGTGATTGGCATTTAGTGGTTACGTTCCCTAAGAGAGATCACTCTCAATTTTCAGACCTTGGAACTGAAGTTTAAATCAGAGGGTATCAATGTTGTATTGAGAGGGATATCTAATGGAGGGCCTCGTGTTGTTTTGTTCAAACACATGGAGAGGCTTTTCAGGCATGATCAGGTGGAGTGGGCAGCGGAGTGCATTGTTATGCCCACAATTATAGAGGACAAGAAGCGTTCCTATCCACCCAACATTCAAGCTTTGCTATCCAAGCGAAGCAAGGTTTTTGGCAGTATACCTCCAAGTAGGCCTCCTGATAGAGGCATTGAGCATGTCATTGAGTTAGAGGAGGGGGCCAAGCTCGTTATCACTACACCATACAGGCACTCGAAGAGATATAAGGATGAGATAGAGAAGGCAATCAAGGAGCTACTAGACATTGGACACATTAGGTAGAGTAAGAATCCATTTACTTCTTCAATGGTGTTAGTGAAGAAGGATGGGACTATGCGCATGTGCATATAGATTACAGGGCACTTAATAAGAAGACTATCAAGAACAAGTACCCCATCCATAGATTGATGAGCTCATTGATGAGCTACATGGAGCAATCTATTTTTCCAAAATAGACTTGAGATCTGGTTACCATCATATCAAAGTTAGAGAGGACATTGAGAAGACTGCATTTCGATGTCATTTTGGTCACTTTGAGTTCCTTGTTATGCCCTTCGGATTGACCAATGCTTCTACTACATTTCAGTCATGCATGAACAAAATATTCAGTAAGCAGTTGCATAAGTTTGTTTTGATATTTTTTGATGATATTCTCATTTATAGTAGATCATGGGAGGAGCATTTGAGGCATTTAGATGAAGTGTTAAACATCTTAGAGAGTGAGTCCTTATTTGTAAAAGAGTCCAAGTGTGAGTTTGGCATGACTGAGTTGTATCTTGGGCACATAATCCACCCACAAACCACACAGTTGAAGGGGTTGTTTAGACTTTGCGGATTCTACAGGAGGTTTGTCAAGAGGTTTTCATAGTTGGCCGCCCCACTCACTGATTCAACCAAAAAGGGAGCATTTGTTTGGCTTGAAATAGTG
This sequence comes from Sequoia sempervirens, assembly GCA_007258455.2. Taxonomy (NCBI): domain Eukaryota; kingdom Viridiplantae; phylum Streptophyta; class Pinopsida; order Cupressales; family Cupressaceae; genus Sequoia; species Sequoia sempervirens. The sequence goes on along the minus strand of VDFB02049982.1, from coordinate 42,049 downwards.
CAACAATCCTTTGATAGATTCAAGCAGTTGATGATTCATGCCCAGTGCTAGCCATTTTTAATTTCTCCAAGCCTTTTAAGCTTGAGTGTGATGCCTCGGGTGAAGGCATAGGAGTTTTCCTCATGCAGAATAAACATCCTATAGCACTTGAGAGCAGGAAGTTGAGAGGAGTATTGGGAATAGGATGCCATTTTATTGCAATCCTAAACATTATTCATGTATCTCCTAAGTCCTTGGAAAGTGTTCCCCAAACACTAGGATTAGAAAGAGATTAAATTTGAATGAAATGAACATGTAAATTGACATTTGTTGGTAAAGAACAAAGTAACAATATGCATTTATCTTCATCTTCTAGCTTTACATATACAAATGCTAACTAACTTAGAATCAAATTAAAAAAATTCAAATGATTTGCAATAGAATCACCATCTTTCATCTTTAAAGAATACAACTGTCTTTTCAGATACAACTTATTAGTAAGACTTTTAGTTTGATAAATATTACCTATTCTCTTTCACAGCTTATATGCAGTAGTTTCTTATGAAACATTCAAGAGAACAACATCAACAAGACATAATTTTATGGTCCGTCTTTCCTTCTTATCAAGCTTAGCCAAATCCTCATCTGACATCGTTGTAGGTGACTTTGTCTCATTACCAATAGCTAACCACTACAGCCAAAAAACCTATGTATCATGCTTGTACTGAGCATGTCAATGCTTAGTATCACTTTGTGCGAGAAATGGTTGAAAGTGGGAAGGTATTAATTGAGAAAGTTGACACTTTAATTAATGTTGCAGATTATCTTATGAAACCAGTTCCTACAAATAAGTTCTCTTGGTTTTAATCATTTGCTTGGAGCTTCATGATTATGCAAGTTGCATTTGAAGTTGGCATGTATTGATTAGTTGGTGCAGGAAGGCCACTGGCCTTGAGTCCTGTACTTGATTTATAATAATGATTCTTTGTTTAGAATAATTGCAATGTATAATGTCAAGTGGGAGAATGTTGGGAATAGGATGCCATTTAATTGCAATCCTAAACCTTATTTCATGTATCTCCAAGTCCTTGGAAAGTGTTCTCCAACACTAGGATTAGAAAGAGATTAAATTTGAATGAAATGAACATGTTAATTGATATTTGTAATTAATTCTAAATGATAGAAACATGTGGGGATGCCCATGAAGAGCTCCTACAAAATAGGAGCACATGGGGCACCCACATGAAGGTGGAACTCACATTGAGTTAAGTTAACTGTTTGGAGTAAAAGATAACACTTCAGTAATGTATGTAAAGATCCTAGAAGTTAGGGATTGATGTTTACATGCATGGAGTTTACTTTAGTTTAGTTCAGATTAGTTCAGTTTAGTTCAGTTTAGTTCAATATTAGTTCAATTCAGTTCAGTTTAGTTCAGTTCAGTTATGGTTAGTTTAGTTTAGTTTAGTTCAGTTCAATATTAGTTCAGTTCAGTTCAGTTATGGTTCGGTTATCTTCAATTGCATGTAGTTAGTTTCAGTTGAATGCTAGTTGACTTCAATTGACTTGGAATGCATGACTAATGACTTGAGTTGCATGATAGATAACAAGTGACAGATTTAGTTAAAGAGGGGATGATCAATCATGCATGGTATTTGCATGAATGGTGGAGAGATATGTTTTAGTTAACAAAGATTGACTTGGACCCACCTTGGGAGCCCAAGTTGGCATCTTGGAGTTGACACTTTTGCATGATAAGATATTTTATAAGGCTGAGTTAAGTGGGCCTATTTTTGGGTGCCAACTTTGAGGAGAAGCTTACAAGATATCTTTGTAATCAACGTTGAGTTATGACTTCAGTTTGGGATGCCCAAATTGATGGACTTGGTTTGACATTGTTTTTCACGGAAGAACTCTACTTGCAAAGAATAGGCGTAGGTTTTGTGAGATAAGCTTTGTGCTTTGTAATTGACAACTCTTTGGAGTTTTCAAGGCTCATAATTGTCTATTTATTGCAGGTTGTGAAGAAGAAATTGCAACAAAGAACACTTATTTAGATCTACAGGATAATTCCTACTCTCCTATCAGAGGAGATGAGGAGGAAGTCTAAAATGGAAATCCAAAATGCCTTGTTTGTAAAAGGTAAGCCTGAGAAAAAGGAACCTAATGGAGACAAGGGAAGGGTAAGTCAGAAGGATGAAGTAAGGTAAAGTGTTGGAACTGTGGTAAACCGGGACATGTGAAGAAGGATTGTAAGAACAAGAAAAAGAGTTCTAATTCTTCTACAAAGGAATCCTCGGATGACAGTAATCATGCTTTGATCATTTCATGTAAAAATGTTAGTGATGACTCTTTGCTTGATGTTAAAGAGTGATCCGCATGAGGATGGTAGTCATGATGCCATGTGTAGCTCATACCACGGTTCAGTGGGAGTTGTTGGCAGTGATGTGGATGCATCATTGGTAAGGTTATCTTCATGTGATTGGGGATATGGTTTTTTCTTGGTTTAGAGTGGTTGCTATTATGCCATGGTTTACTCTTGATATGCATTTAGAGTTTGGCATGGTACTTGTTCTCTTGAGACTAGGATGTATATATGTTATGGTGCATGTGATCTCCTAGTAGGAGATGGTTAGATCATGTTGTCATGTTTATGTTCTTGATTCATGATTGGAGCTTTGACATTGATCTTGTGTAGTTCTCTTATGTATTGGGTACATTAATCATTTGCTTGATTACTTCATGATAGTGCTATGTTGCATTTGGAGTTTGGCATGGATTGGTTGGTTATAGGTCCTCATGGATACTTGGAGAAATAGGCGAGGCTTGAGTTCTCTTATGGTAAGAGATATATGTTGGAATGGTTACTTGTAAGAAAAGCTATTTTGAACAGTAAAAGCGAGAAGCCTACACCTTGGTTTGAATGTGAGTTCAACACACTTCGGTTTTACATGCCTCCAAAGAGGCAGTTTGGATACAAAGACTTGGGAAAGGTATTGGTTTTAATTGCAAGTTAAACTTGAATGTGATAGTCAGAGTGCTATGTGTTTAGCCAAAAATCCTATGTATCATGCTCGTACTAAGCATGTTGATGTTCAGTATCACTTTGTGCGAGAAATGGTTGAGATTGTGAAGGTATTAATTGAAAAAGTTGACACTTTAAATGTTGCAGATAATCTTATGAAACTAGTTCCTACAGATAAGTTCTCTTGGTTTTAATCATTTGTTTGGAGCTTCATGATTATGCAGGTTGCATTTGAAGTTGGCATGGATTGATTAGTTGGTGCAGGAAGGCCATTGGCCTTGAGTCCTGTACTTAACTTATAATAATGATTCCTTGTTTAGAATAATTACAATGTATAATGTCAAGTGGGTGAATGTTGGGAATATGATGCCATTTAATTGCAATCCTAAACATTATTTCATGTATCTCCTAAGTCCTTGGAAAGTGTTCCCCAAACACTAGGATTAGAAAGAGATTAAATTCAAATGAAATGAACATGTAAATTGACATTTGTAATTAATTCTAAATGATAGGAATATGTGGGGACGCCCATGTAGACCTCCTACAAAATAGAAGCACATGGGGCACCCACATGGAAGGTGGAACTCACCTTGAGTTAAGTTAACTGTTTGGAGTAAAAGATAACACTTCAGTAATGCATGTAAAGATCCTAGAAGTTAGGGATTGATGTTTTACATGCATGGAGTTCAATTCAGTTCAGTTGCATGTAGTTAGTTTCAGTTGAATGCTAGTTCACTTCAGTTGACTTGGAATGCATGATTAATGACTTGAGTTGCATGAAAGATAACAGGTGATACATTTAGTTAAGTGGGGATGATCAATCAGGCATGATATTTGCATGAATGGTGGAGAGATATGTTTCAGTTAACAGAGATTGACTTGGACCCACCTTGGGCGCCCAAGTTGGCATCTTGGAGTTGACACTTTTGCATGATAAGATATTTTATAAGGCTGAGTTAAGTGGGCCCATTCTTGGGTGCCAACTTTGAGGAGAAGCTTACAAGATATCTTTGTAATCAATGTTGAGTTATGACTTCAATTTGGGATGCCCAAATGGATGAAGGACTTGTTTTGACATTGTTCTTAACGGTAAAAATCTACTTGCAAAGGATAGGCGTGGGTTTTGTGAGATAAGCATTGTGATTTGTGATAGTAATTTTTTTGGAGTTTACAAGGCTCATTATTGTCTATTTATTGCAACAAGTTGAAGAGAGTTTATCAGATTTTACTGCAAGTTGTGAAGAAAAATTATTGAAGGCAAAAGAAGCATTTCAAGCAAGGATTGCAATTATTGTAATCTTATTCTAAGATTAAATAATACATTGATTCTTGGTGGAGTTTTTTCCCGAAAGGGTTTCTTCATGTTATATGTTGTGTAACTTCTTTCTTCTGGTCTTATTCTTCTACAATCTTCTGTCTACTTCTACAAATGGTAAAATGAATCTAAATAGATAATCATCAACAAAGAATTTGTAACAAAAAATATTTAATTAGATCTACAACTACAATAGTTTTACAAAGTATTAAGCTACTTAATTACCTCCATTTTCAACAAGGAGGTGAGAGAGCTTACTCTATTTATGACAAGGAGATGTTGGCGATCATGCACGCTTTAGCCAAGTTCAGACAGTACTTTGTTGGGGGCAGATTTGTAGTGAAAATTGATCATAACAGCCTTAAATACTTCCTCAATCAGAAGGATCTTAATGATAGGCAGTAGAAATGGGTAAGCAAACTTCAGGGGTATGACTTTGACATTGAATATGTCAAAGGGAAGAAGAATGTGGTGGCCAATACCTTGTCTAGAAGGCCACATTTATGCTCTATTTCAGTCATATCAATAGATTGGAAGGATAAAATACAGGCTGATTATGCCAAGAATGCACTTGCCAACATCATTCTTGATGGATCATTACAGGATGATAAATATCATGTAAGGGATGGTCTCATTTATTACAAGGATAGAATATGGTTAGCTCTTGAAACTAAGGTGAAAGCACACATATTTAAGGCTTTTCATGACATTCCTATGGCTGGTCATCCTAGATATTGTAAGACATACAGACAGATCCATGAGAGATTCTCATGGAAAGGGATAAAGGATGATATTCTCAAGTATGTTTGTGAGTGCCAAGTATGCCAACAAAACAAAAACGAGCATACTTATCCCGTTGGTTTATTGCAGCCCCTTTCCATTCCAACTCAAAAATGGGAGTATATCAATGGACTTCATTACAGGGATTCCCAAGGTGCAACGGTAGGACATTATATATGTGGTGGTGGATAGATTGACTAAACTTCACTTTTTTTCCATATCAACAAGGTTTACAGTAGTACAAGTGGCAGATTTGTTTATTAGAGAGGTGTTTAGGCTTCATGGAACACCTAAGAGCATCATCAGTGATAGAAACAAGTTATGAGTTTGTTTTGGCAGGAGTTATTCAGATTATGTGGTATGGAGCTAACCCCTAGCACTAGTTCTCACACTTAGACTAATGAGCAAACTAAGGTGGTGAACAAATGGGTGGAAGGTTACCTACGCAACTATGTTTCAGGGCAGTAGAAGGCGTGGGTTAAGTGGTTGCACTTAGGAGATTTTTGCTACAACTCTACCTTCCATATGTCTATTAGGATGTCTCCACTCATGGCATTGTATGGCTATGAAGCTCCCAGCTTTATTGATTTACTTTTTGAAGATTGCAGGGTGCCCAGAGCCAAAGATCTTTTTCAGGAGAGTTAGGATATCATGAGGTCTCTGAGAGAGAACATACATCATGCTTAGAATCAACAAAATTTGTATGTTGATCAACATCGTATTAAGTGGGTTTTTGAGGTTGGTGACATGGTATATTTGAGGTTGTAGCCTTACAAGCAATTCACTCTCAAGAAGAGTGTGTCGGAAATACTGAAGCCCCGATTTTATTGTCCATTCAGAGTCACCAAGAGGATTGGAGAGGTGGACTATGAGTTGGAGCTACCTGAGAGTAGCAAGGTGCACAACGTCTTCCACATTTCATGCCTCATGAAGGCACTTGGTCAGAATGTGGTCCCTTCTACAGAGTTGCCTCCTTTGAATGAGGAAAGCAAGTTGATATTGGTTCATGAGGCTATGTTGGAGGTCAGGGGGTGAACTCTGTGGAGGAGTGTGATTAAAGAGTATTTGGTGAAGTGGAAGAACTTGCCAGTAGAGAATGCTACTTGGGAGACTGAGCAAATTTTACAGCAGCTAGAGTTGCAATTGCTTGAGGACAAGCAATCTTGGGGAGGGAGGACTGTAATGTCCCCTTTTTGGACCTGAACAGCTAGAGTATTCCATTAGCCTATTCTAGAGTTCCCATAGGTTAAGTGGAGTGGTTAGGGGATTCAGAGCCAGTATTGGGCTCTATGCTGGTTTTCGGCAGGACTTTTTATTTTTAGTAGTGGCCAGTTTTCAATACTTACTATTTATAGTAAGTCACAGGGCATCTCGGTGTACTTTAGTTTTGTGCCAGTTTGATATTTGGGGAAGTACTTACTATTTTTAGCAATGCTATTTATAGTAATTCTATTTTGGGTAACTAGCCCATGCATATGTTGTTCTAGGCTTCCAACAGGTTCATTTCCTAATGTGGCGTTGGTGAGTCTAAAGTTGGATTAATTGATATTTTCTTTTCTCTATCACTTAAGTTATTTTAATAAAGTAACTTTATAACTTAAGTGAAGGGGTTTGTGGTCATCGGAAAAAAGCACCTTGGCGCATAGTGGTTACAACGTTGTTTAAAAGCCAAATATTATGCCTCCTAAAGTGGATACCAAAATCAAGGGATACATAATGATAAGATAATTAAAATAATTTTTAGAAACTCATGAGGGGGCCATGGGATTTTGGAGGGAAAAGAGTTTTTGAACCTAAAGTTGCCCTAATTTCCCTCTCACTTCTATAAAGTATCATTTTGGCTCTCATTTGCTCATCTTCTATTTGGAAACTTAACAGGATGCTACTAGAATGCTTCCAAGGTTCTTTGGCTACGTGTTGAGGATGAAAACCCTCACCGTTTGGAGCTGGTTTCAGTGGTGAAAGATCCACCCTAGCCAGATTGGAGTGGTTCTATCCAAGGATCACATTATGCTTCAACAGAGTTCTGATTTTCAGAGTTTTGGTGGCGATAAGATGAAGAATTTTGTGGTATTTTGATGTGGGTTTGTTGTTGTGAGTGTGGTTTGGTGTTGTGAGTGTGGTTTGGTGTTTTGGCTTTTTTGGTGGTGTTTGGAGGTGATTTGTGGGTGTTTACTGAAGTTTGATTTGCATTATCAGAAGTTTTGGAAACTCAGTTTTTACCAGTGGTTGAAGGACAAATCTTCTCGTAGCTCCGTTTGTATTTGGCACATCTTTTTGGGCATTGGTGCATTGGATTCTTCACTCTTGGGCGCCATCTTTCAAGCCATTGTTCGGGTTATTTGGTGAAGGTCTGATTCTAAGAGGCAAATTGCCCTCCCTAGGGGCTGTACCATTTTGGGTGTTCTTGACAGAGGGTCCGCTGATGTATAGACTTCTCTTTCAGCCCATTTTCGGAGGTTGAGTAGCTGTTCAAAGGCATTGGACACTAGAGGGTCTTTAGCATTTCATCCATGAGGTGTTTGGAGTGTTTAGATGATGATTTGCTTCTATTGTAAGACCATTTCTAGGTCCGAAACTTCATATACCAGGTCTGAAAAAACACTTGTACTAAGTCTGATTAAATCTGAAACCAATAGACTCTATTTGATGATGTAATTTGTTATGAGAAGCACATTTCCTTTCAGTATTTCCTTCTTGCATATTTCTATTTGTTTGCAATGAATCTATGATCAAAAACACAAGAAACAATCAAACCAAAAACACCTCAACAAGCACTTCAATCAGCAAACAGAGGGTTTTGAAAAAAAAATCAAGGGTTTATGTAACACTAATTATTTAACTCTTTTAGCTAATTTTGGGCTTTTTAGCAACATTGGTAAGATTTTCACCTATGACAGAAACTTTGATACATGACCTCTAGGCAATCCAAGCAACATGCCCATAAAGTTTCATCCAAAAACTCATGGTTCATGACACCGTCACCTTTTTTGGCCTACTGTGTTAGTTTTATGATCAGATTTAATGCACAGTAAATTAATTCAAATCAGACAATAACATAGCAGATACCCTGGGAAAACCCTCCACTTGAGGGAGAAAAAACCCAGCAACACTATATCACTTATATATTGAATCACCAATAGAGTCTCCTTTACAATAGAGGCCGATATGAAGGCCTATAATATGCACCACGATCTGATGCAACTACAGAAACAATAAGCTGCAATCTTCAGATGAAAAACTGAGCCTCTAACTCAAGTCGATCTGTCTTCAGTAAAACTTGCACTTACAAAATATTAATGTATGAAATTGAATGAATAACAATGAGAGAACCATCGGCTATATATACAATATGGAAGGGAGACGTAACCCTTCAAAAACACAAGTCGGCCAACATAGAAAGATGCACCTCTTCTATAAAATCGTGTCCTTGCTCAACAAGTCGGCCTCCACATAAGTCGTGCCTCTCCAAGGAATGACCCATTTAATATTTAACAAATGTTAACTATTATTTGTCAAGGGACGTGGCCAATCATAATGACGAACTCAACAATTAAATAGCTGATAGGCTATAATTTAATTGTTCTTATATGCGCGATCTGGGTTGGGTATATGATTGACGCTGTCATGATACATCAACATATTGGTCATGAATTTTCTCCAAATTTTCACTTGGAACATGATTTTGATGTCTTTTGGACATCCTCATTTTAATTTTGTGAGCTGACTCACATCTTCACAGGTTCCCCTCGGTGGTGAACACCACATGACTGATGTCTTATTTGTTCTGCTAAATACCATGCTGACATTATCTGGACTTCAAAAATCAAGGGGGGAAATAAAATACAATGACAAACACACTGAATATTTATAATTAAAAAAATGCATAGGATTATCTTTACCTTAAAGGGTAGGATGGATGGTCATCCATGTTACACCAAGTTTCTAGGATGGGGGCAAGGGATGAGGGGATGCATTTCCAAGATTGGATTTTCAGGGGATACCAAAGGATGGCTATTAAAAAAAAGGGGGAAAATTCAAAAATATAAAAAAAATCGAATATTCATATGATAAGATTGATAAGGCACCAATCATATGCATTATAGAACTTCATACATAACATTAGAGTTGAACTGAGATTTCACATGAAAGTTGACACACAAATTAACAAAATTTCATTGCTTTCATTGGCAATGTGCATACATATTATATTAAAATTATAGGTGGTCTAATGGCAGGAAACAAAAAACAAAAATATGACGAGTGAAAAAAAAGATGGCAACTCCAATTGAAGTAAGTCACCTGTTTTTAGCATTGCATTTGTATCATACTCTAGGTGCAATATAGATTGTTTTATAACTGATTTGTTTCCAATATTGTTCTTTAGGCATTATACAAGTCTTATCCATCAAAATTTGCATCATGCATCCACTATTGGCATTCATTGTGATTTGATGATAGACCAAACTATCAATATTTGAAGCGTATGTTCCCTGACTTAATTATTTGTGAAGGTAACTGCTCATAATAAATTTTATATGGGAAAGTTAAGAAGTTAAAAGCCTAATTTCCATGTGAAGAAAAGAACCATGTGGAAGAAGCAAATTCCCAAACTACAATACACCAAAACTTTTGCATGTGAAAGGAACTCCAAATCATGAAGGAAACATTGTGACCCAATGAAAGGCGGTTCAGTCCTGTTTTCTTGTGGCCTATAGTTGCATTGAATAACATGGGCCTATTTCTCAATCACAAGTAGAAAGAAATACAAATCACGTTTAGGGCATTGCATGGACTCAATTGCAGGAAAAAAAAAAAAAACTAGTTGCATTTAGATCAACACATGGACTTAGTTGCACTAGAAAATAGTACATTTTATAGTTGTATTTTTCAATCAAATTTGCAAGCATCTAGTGGAAATAAGATGGGTATGTCTGGTCGATAAATAAATATTTCTGATCTATGCACACAAAATATGTGAGAAAAATGTCTATGCCATAGGGGTCAACTAGCTGCCAAGGGATGCCTAAATTGCCTTGAGGACATTTTTCATATTTTTTAACAAATTGGGGATGTCTAGGGGACATTTCCAACCTATCCACAAAAAATTTCAATAGGGAATAGGGTTTGACAATGCAACGAAAGCATCCCCAGGGTACATAGATGGTCATGATTTCATCTCTATGATGATTGTATAACTAGTCAAGGTTCTCCATTTGGTGGATGAGGATGACATGCCAATGGGTTACCTCTATGAAGCCATGGATAACGCCAAAGAGGCCATTTTGTTGCAAGATGGTGTGTCCCTTGGTCTCCTTGTTTAGCACAGCGCTTGGGTTTGTGACATGGCTTAACCGCCTCTTGTGGATCTTCTATAAGTTTGGTGGTTGTATCGGGCATTAACAGGTTGATCTTTTGGTGCAACAACAACCACCAATGTAACAATTGGTATCAAAGTCGAGGTCACAGGTTCGAATGATGCAGAGGGAAAGCTATTCACACACACTATGGACTCTCAATGACAAAGAAAATATGATTTCTACAACTGTCTACACAAGGTTGTCTGACCTTTCAATGGCGACTTTTAACAATACCCTGTTTGCTACTCCAAAAGCTTATTTCCCTAGACACAAAACATCAAAAGAAATCCAAATTCACCTTTCTTTTGCACTCTTAGGTTCTAAAGGTCTTAAACACACCCTAAAGACTCTTTCTAACTGTTCTTGATAGTGTTTAATCCCAAAACCAAGTATTTCTAATAAACCCACCCTCAACTGAAGTAGGGTTTTGCACAGCCAAATGATAGTAGAAACACACTGTCTGCCATAAGTCACTCAAAACAATGAATTAACACTTTTCCTTTTGGGAACATGTGCTTGAGGGCCTACAGAAAATTCATACAAAATCTCATAGTTTTTCAACAGCTGGAAGAGAAGATATGGAGTTTCCTTGATCCCTAGAAACCCTAGGTCTGTCATTAACCTGTGAGCACTATTTTCATCATAACTTGCTTATTTTAACATGAATTTAAACCAAATAAAATGTATTAGAATCTCAAAACAGAGATTTAAACTTCCATCCACCTTCAGACCATGTAACAGGCCATACAAATCCGTATCAATCAAGTTTCTTGCTGTTTCACAGTAAAAACTGTCACAAAAGTGCAAAATAACAGGGTATTTTCTGATTTCCAGCTCCCAATACTTCTTGGAGCGTATTCTTGGATTGATTCAGCATCAAAGACTTACAAAAAATAGTTATCCATAAGCATATGTCCTTTTCCCACACAAAACCTAAATATTATATCATGAAATTTGACAATTATGCCACTTTAGCAACTTTCAACCTAGACATGTGACAAAACATCAAAGAAAGGAACTTTACATGATTTCCATGGTCCTCTAAGACCTTCTTATGCTCAGAAAACCAAAAGCAAGAGTTGAGGACAATCCCCAACCTCGTAGCAAGAAAAAATCCACCTAGAAATTCAAATTTCAATTTTTAGCAGGAAACCAAATAATTTGAATTCTAGGCCTAACAAAACTATGTAAACCACCTGAGATGATCCTAATGGATCCCTCAAGACCCCTACAAACACAACCAAAACTCCTAACCTAAAGAAGCATAAAAAAACCATTGAGAGTGATGCTCTTGCGTCATCAAACCCCTCGCTTGCGCTTGGGGAGGGGGAGGGGATTGTTGCAAGATGGTGTGTCCCTTGGTCTCCTCATTCAGCATGGCGCTTGGGTTCATGACATGGCTTAACCGCCTCCAGTGGATCTTGTATAAATCTAGTGGTTGTATTAGGCATTAGCAGGTCGATCTTGTATAAATCTAGTGGTTGTATCAAGCATTAACAGGTCGATCTTTTGGTGCAACGACAACCACCAATGTAGCACATTTTGCATTACTATGGTGAAAACAAAAGAAATTTTGAAATAATTTGGCACATTTAGATGATGGTTCCAAAAAACAAGATGAGAGACAAAGTTCTTGATGAGTTGGAGGTCTACAAAGGTGTGAAGGGGAGGCTCTTGTCTTCAACTCAAGCAATTCAAAGGAGGGAAAGACATTTAGGTAAAAAAATAATTCTTTAATGTTTAGCTTGATATTAGAAATAGAGACTAAAAACTTGAAAATTTGAACAGTCTTTTAATTTTTTACTTAATTCTTATATTTTTTAAATGTTGCTTCTATGGACTTATGGTGGGAGAATTGTAGTGACGGCACACCAAATCTTTAGAGGTTAACTATTTTTGTTTTGTCCCAACCTTTTAGTGCTTTTAGGTGTGAATGCAATTTGAACCTATTAGAGAGCATTCACATGAAGAAGAGAAATAAGTTGACCTAGGAGTGCCTCAATGTCCTTGTCTTCATTTTGTACAACCTTCACCTTCATACCAAACAAGTGGAGGGTCCTTCTCATGATGCCATCAACATGGATGACATCGATCCTTTTGCTGATTGGACTGTTGAAGAACATAGTGATGTCCTACTTACTATTGAAGATCTTGCTGAATTGGAAAGAGGATTAGTAAAGTTGGATGCAAAAGATGAAAATGAAGAGACTTTCAAGAAAACAACTAGTCATCATTTTGATACCGACTTACCTTCTAGTTTGAGGCCCAAAAAATTAAGTTACACTAGGAGGGGAAGAGGAAGGTGTAGATTGTATTTAGCTATTTTGGACATATCATCATATGTAAACAATTATAGTGTTGTTATACATTTATTATTTATGATTTTGTTACACATAATTTAACTCAAATTCTCATCTTTCTAGAAACCATGCAAATTTTCCACAATGCCCTCAGGATTCCCCTGCATCAATGTTGTGTAGAGCCTTTTTGAATCCAGTAAAGATTAAGGTCTGTGACACAAGAAAGCATTATAAGAACTGAGTGTAAATCATGATGTAAGTGTTACAAGTTGATTATTGATGATGAACATAATGATAATTAGGCATTGAATTTCTTTTAAAATGGTGCCAAAATTGTTTGAAATGTAATGCACACAAAAATTTGTATCAAGTTATCTGACTATGAAGGGTCATCAAGCAATGGTGAATGTGCATTGTGAGGTAAATTTCCAGATTGAGAATAACCTAGATGAAGTTGTTTGTTATGTGGTAGTTGTAGATGGATGTCAAGTGTTGTTGGATAGACATTGTCAATATTTCAGAAAATAGAATGCATGATGTAAGGAAAAAAACTAAAATTTTACCAAGAATGGGAAGAGATTTGAGTTATTTCCCATGAAAGAGGAAATAGAAGAAAGTTGTAAGTTGACATTAGTTTCAACAAAAAGAGCTCTAACAATAACTTGCAAGCAAAAGGAATCTAGAGTATAGAAAAAGGTTTCAATAAAAGTGAATCCCTTAATAGACCAAAGGATGAAGACAAGAACATGCAAGAAATGCTAGATAGATGTGTGACTAATATGTAAGAAGAGTTGAAGTGTATCCTCCTTTTAAAGATGGAGGGATCTATATATTCAAGGTACATAATTCGTGGGTCTGAAAAAAAATATGCTCTCCAACACGATCAAAAGTTAAACTATAGGAAAACTCAGTTGAAGTTAGGTGATGAAAATTTTCAAAAGAAGCCTAAGAAATCAATGTGGCAAAATGCACTAGAAATTGGATGGAAAACCTGGCAAGAAAAATTGATGATTGGAAGCTAAATGATAACAATAAAACTACTTGGGTATGAAAACATGGACAAGGCGAAGACAGATGACCATTGTTTATTTCCTTCAGATTCAAAATTGTGAACATCATGCTCACAATCAAAGTTTCTAAGCGAGCTAATGCAAGAGCATCCCTAGTTTGACCTTAGTTTTTTAGGCCATTGTGTGGTCTCATGAAGGCAACACCATTCTAAATACCATTTTATTGAATTTTGAGAGATCAATCTTTGAAATCATCTTTGGATGACCATATTGGATGTTACCTTCTGGTTATGCAAAAGTAAAAACTTGTCAAAAACCTAAAGCCTTGATGAGGCCATAACTTCGTTGTGCAAACTCTAAATTGAGTTTATTAGATGTAGTACTGCCCAGATTGACACCATGTTGAAGCAAATAGTGTGGCACTAAGGCAATGATAACTTGGAGAGACCATCACTTCTTCATACAAGTTCCTAATTAAGTCATTAATTTTGAAACCATGTAATTTTTCTAGAGGAATGCAATGGTGCCATCAAGAACCTTATGTGGTTTTGTATTTTGAGGAGACAACATGTAGGTCACTTTATGGGCTAGCAATAATAGCAATTTACTAAAATATAGTCTAGCTTGTATGATATCCAATGGTCAACATCATGATTATGTTGTGGTATCACAACAACAATACAATGTTGACTACTTAAGTGTGAAAGGATTAACACATGTGACAATGATAATTGTAGTTAGTGTATAATGCCTATTGTTATGTTTCAATAGTTTGGTTTATTGGACTATGTATTAATTGTTTGTCAGCTTTGGGTAGTTATAAGCATCGGTTGGCTAATGGTTGTATTCATCTTGGCAACTGTCAGGTCCTTTAAATAGATTCCATATCATCAAGGAAAGCAGTATGATCTAGTTGGATCAAGTTTGATCCTTAGCTGGCTATCTTTGGTCTACTTCTATAATAACTTCATGTGAAAATAAAGATACACTTTTAGTCCTCTATTTGGCATGCATTATTAATTATGTTCATTATTTCAACTATTGATTTATCAAATAAGAGAGTAAACATTGGTGTCATTGCCTTAAAATAAATAAAGTTAGATTTGAGAGATTCATTCCCTTAGACACTAATAAAGGTGGGAAGAGAGTCGAAGTGTAAGACAAAGTCGAAGTGCAAGCCAAATTTGAAATCTCAATCCGGAAAATAAAAAACATTTCCTCCACAAGAAACCGTAAGTATAAGGAGTGGAAAGAGATAGCAAGACAGCTACCCTTACTTGACGAAGTGTGGACCAGTCTTTCTGTAATGTCCCCATTCTTTCATGAGCATCAGATATGGTGGATTAGCCTATAACATCAACCCTCGTAGGCTAATGGTTCTGGATAGAGGGTCACTTGAACGGGCACTTGGTCGTGAATTTGCAGTATTGATATCTGGAGTATGGTGACGGGGTGAATTTGTGCATTTGGCATGATAATTGTGCTTAAAATTATGATCTCCACCTTTTATTTCACCTTCTCTGGCTTAGGGACCATGTGTCTATTATTTAAAGGGGTCGCTTTATATTTTTCAGTTACTATTCATGGCTAAAGTGAAAAAAGACATAACTCAAGTGAATAGTGCCATTTTAATGAATAGTGTTTTCAATGACAAATTATAAAAGGCAAAGAGAAAGTTCGACCCTCTCATGCTTGGATATGTTTTGCTGAATGAAACTTGGAAGTGTGGAGTTTGGGAGAGAGGGAAACTAAGCTTTCCTGATTTCTGCAGTGGGCGAGCCTGGAGGGGGCTTATTGTTCGAATTTTGGCTTCTTGATGGTGTGAAATACCACCCTAAAGTTGCTAGTCAATTTCTTGTTGATTCATTTGGAGCTTTAATTTGCTGATTACAAGTGATTTGAGGCATCTTCTGGAAGGGTTTATGTTGCCAGTGTCTCCATTTGCCATCTAGAGGACGTTGCTTGCATTCTTGAAGATTTTTGGAGCTGATTTGAGCATCTACAGCCAGCCGCACTTTCTTGAGGGTTTAATCAGCTCATAGGAATTAAAATCCCTCTCTTTAGTGGCTGCTTTCACATCCAAAAGGGGCGCCCTTGCTACTGGAAGACTTCTAATCCGTTATTTGGTGGGAGAAGTTCGTAAGTTAGTTTGTATGAGCATTTTACTAGGGGCGGGTACTGTAGCACGTCACTATTCACAGTGATGTTTGGCTGTAAGTTAAATTAATTCATATGATGTATTTTGTTCAAACTTGATGCAAGTCGTCTATTCCATGTAAGCTCTTATATCATGAAGAATGCTTATTGACTACCATTTGAGTCTTGTTCGAATTTCCATAAGTAGTTTGGTTTATTTTGAGCCTCTATTACATTCATATGCTTGCTAAATTCATGTGTATCATTGGCATGAAACATCAAAACACAAAAAGAAACAAACCCCTGTAGACATCTAAATTTGGACACTTAATTTATCCAAATTTATCACTTTTCATCTAAACATCCTCTTATTCGAGTTAATTAAGTAATATTACTATTATTTAATTAATATCTTTAATTCTGCAAATCCCTAAAGTATTTAATTAATAATTAAATACTTTACCCTCCTTAATCCTCTTTTCATCAAATAAATTACATTTATTTAATTCCTCACATGTCATTTTCATCTAATCCTAATCCTAATCCTAATTTCTTCATTAGGGATGTGCACATGCCTAATCTTTGATTAGGATGTGTCACATCCTCCAACTTTTGCAAGTTGGCTTCTAATCCTCATTTATCTTCTAATTACTGATTAATTAATCTTAATCAGTACCTTGGTCAACTCTCTCCATCCCCCAAGGAATTTTTAATTCCTTTTTATTCCTCCAAGAATCCCCTTTTCCCATGCATCTTCTAGAAACTGACTTGTCACATCAAGTCACATGTGAAACTCCCACCTTTTGAGAACATTGTTTTATCCACCAGATTCTTCCAATCATTGTGAATTTTTAATTCACTTTTATTCACCCAAGATTCTTCCCATCTCCCAATGTATTTGGAAGGTACTTGTCCTTCCTCCACCTCATGTACCTTTTTGACACCTCATTTACACCTCATCTCCCCTTAGCCACTTCACCATCCACATGTCAAGATGTGAGGGCTTGTGGGTTCTCAACCCACCATAGCCTTTCATTTTGGCCTTGTTGGATGCATCTTGACCGTTGAATTCTCTAGAGAATTCAAATTCTCCTATAAATACCCCATCCTCAAGGGCATTTTAAAACACTTAGCCATTTGATAACTACATGCTGCCAATTTGCACTTTCAATCCTTTGCCATCATCTAGCCATCTCTTTTAATCATTTTGCACATTTAATCTTGCATTTAGTCACTCAAGAAATCATCTAAGGAGCACACAAAATCATCCCAAGCAAGGGCCAATCAAGGAGACATCAACAACAAGGAAGGTGAAATCGTTTGCATCTTATTTTGTCCATTTTCCTTATTGTTTTATCACTCTTTTGGCTAATCTTGAGGTGTCCTTAGTCTTTTATCACTTGCATTTCTTAGTTATTTTGCACTGTTAAATTAGATCAAATCTGAGACTAACAGGATTCTGGAACAGTGAAAGGACTAAGGTCAGAAACTTTAATTGTGAACTTCAGATGCAAATTCGTTTTCTGAATATTTCTCTGAGTGTAGACTGTGCAGGGTGCAGAACATTTATGGATTTCGATGACTGCATATAGAGAAAGGTTTCACATTTTAAATGTATTGGAGAGACCCGTTTTCAAGAGACACATCTCTTGAGAGGACGTGTTCCTTTGACTGCAGGGTTTCCTTACCAAAGGGACACGCCTCTTGAGGAGACGTGTCTCCACACATGGAGACACGTCTGCTCAAGGACGTGTTCCTTCCAGAATGCAGATTCTAGACTCATACGAGATAACCCGTGCCAACAAATACGCGCCCATACACAGGGCGACAATGATTTCAGAGGTTTATCAATGCGTATCATCTATTGACATCGAATACTTATTTCCAGAAATAATAATGAAAGATAGATCGAATAGGAACAATGATGATGCTTAAAGCAATCATTGTTATATCAGACCTAAGCTATTCATCAACACTCCCTCTTAGCTTAGGGAAGATATTTCAACTCAAATAAGTGAAGATATCACCTTTACACGTGATATCAAAGATATGTTTTATCAAAGTTGTCAAGTCTCATGACACAACACATCTTCATTATGGTATGTGCACTAACATCAAGTCACATGATGTCTACCATAATTCATGGCATATCCATGGATATAAATATCCACCATGATTATCTCTTAAGGATCACAATGATCTACAAATGATATCAAGTCCCATGATATCAACCAAGGTGTCCAAGAGATACTATCATGACATGTCCAAAGATATCAAGTCACATGATATCTTATCATGATAGATTATCATTGTAGAGTCGTCACTTTACAATGTCAAATACAAGTGTTCATTATTAAAAGATCGTCACCTTTCAATAATGTACACAGGGGGAGTAGGCCCATAAAGTCATGGAGTCACACACATGACAAAAGAGTTTACACATTTAAACATCTTTATATATATATTAGTACAATTTGATAACAATTTGAATTTCAAACATAATTAACAAATTACATTTCAACCATACCAAGTTTCTTCCTGAAGTGCTCTACCTTGATTCGGGAGAGAGGCTTGGTGAGAATGTCTGCAGTTTGATCATTTGTACTAATATACTCCAACTGAATTACTTTCCTTTCCACCATATCTCTTACATAATGATAGGGGATCTCAATGTGTTTAGATCTATCATGAAAGATAGGATTTACAGAGAGTTTGATACAACTCTGATTATCACAATGAATAATTGTAGGATTCAAGGGCTCACCAAAAATCCCCACAATCAATTTACGAAGCCAAACTGCTTCTCTTGCTCCCATTGAGGCTGCAATGTATTCGGCTTCTGTTGAACTCTGTGCAACTGAAGATTGTTTTCTGCAAATCCAGGAGATCATAGCTGATCCCAAACTGAAGCAACATCCCGATGTGCTTTTTCGATCAGTTATATTTCCAGCCCAATCTGAATCAGAGTACCCATGTAGATCTAGTTGATTCTTCTTGTAAAGAAGACCATATCCAATAGTGCCTTCTTCTTGTAAAGAAGACCATATCCAATAGTGCCTTGAAGATATCTCAAAATATGTTTCACAGCCATTAAGTGAATTTCCTTAGGTTCACACATGAACTGACTGAGAACATTTACTGCATAGCAAATATCAGGTCGGGTGTTGACCAGATACATCAAGGATCCAATCATTTGTCTATATAGAGTTGGATCTGCATACTTGGATTCTGCTGCTGCTTCTTTCAACTTGTGTAGGTTAGTTTCCATAGGTGTAGACATGGGTCTACAGTCTAACATCCCAAATCTCTTTAGAATATCAACAGTATACTTCCCTTGATTTAAAATGATACCATCAGATTTCTGCCAGACTTCCAACCCCAAGAAGTAATGTAAAATGCCCAAGTCTTTCATATCAAATTCTGAAGTCAGGTCTTCCTTACATTGAGTAATAAGGTGATCTTCTCCTGTTATTAGAAGGTCATCAACATATAAAATTAGAATTAACATATCACCTTTAATTACCTTAAAATAGAGATTTGGATCTGCATCATTCTTTGAAAATCCTAGTCTTAGAAGATATTTGTCAATTCTTTCATACCAGGCTCTGGGAGCCTGTTTAAGTCCATATAGAGCTTTCTTCAGTCTGCATACATGTGAGTCTGCATTATGTATCACAAAGCCTTCAGGTTGCTCTAAAAAGACTTCTTCTTCAATGGACCCATTCAGGAAGGCAGTTTTCACATCCATTTGATGGATCTTCCAGCCTTTAGCTGCAGCAATAGCTATTACTGCTCTCACAGAGGTGTACCGGGCAACAGGTGCAAAAGTTTCTTCGTAATCAATACCTTCCTTTTGAGAGAAACCTCTAGCAACAAAGCGTGCTTTGTGTTTCTCGATACTGCCATCAGCAGCATGTTTGATTTTGAAGAGCCATTTGGAAGAGACAATAGATTTGCCTTTAGGTCTAGGTACAATATCCCATACATCATTTTTTAAAATAGATTGATACTCCTCTATCATGGCATTTTTCCATACTTGACACTTCAAGGCTTCCATAATGCTGGTTGGTTCTGAACTAATGATTTCATTCATTAAGGCAACATAGCTTGAGAATCTTTTGGGTATCTTACTTTCTCTAAAAGTTCCTTTGGGTGCTGTGTAATTCTCAGCTTCCTTAATCATCTTTCTAGCCCAAAGTGGTCTTTTCTTGTTGTCATAAAGATTCACTTCTGGGATAGATTGGTTTTCATTTAAGATTTCTTCAGAATGCTCCCTCTGAATTTCAGGAGCAAGATCCTCTTCCATAACTTTAGTAGAATCTTGAATTTCTATGTCATTAGAACTCTTGGCCCTTTTGAAGGCAATGTCTTCCTCAAAAATGACATCTCTACTTAGTTCAATTTGATTCTGACCTGAGATGTAAATTCTGTAAGCTTTTGAGGTTTCACTATAGCCCACGAATATCCCTTTCTTTCCATTAGGTTCTAATTTAGATCTCCTTTCTTTCGGTACATGAATGTAGACAGGGCAACCAAAGATCCTGAGGTGACTTATGTTAGGTTTTATACCAGTAAATGCTTCTTCAGGAGTTTTGTTGTCTAGATGAGAATGGGGACATCTATTTTGAATGTAGACAGCTGTCCTAGAGGCTTCTGCCCAAAATGAAGTTTCTAAATTTTGATCAAACAACATTGCTCTAGCAGCTTCTACAATAGTTCTGTTCTTTCTCTCCGCAACACCATTTTGTTGAGGATTGAAGGTTACAGTAAACTCCCTCTTAATCCCAGCATTTATACAAAATTCCTTAAAGATTTCTGAAGTGTATTCCTTCCCATTATCTGTTTTTAGAGTTTTGATTCTCTTCCCTGAAAAGTTTTCTGAAATAGCTTTGAATTTCTTAAATCTTTTAAGGACTTCTATAGACTCTTTACATTTAAGAAAGTAGATCCAAGTTTTTCTAGAGAAGTCATCTACAAATATTACATAATATAAAAAACCTGCCAAGGATGGTACTGACATAGGTCCACACAAGTCAGAATGAACCAGTTCTAAAATGTTTTTGGTTTTACTCAAACTGTTTTGAAAAGACCCCTTTGTATTCTTCCCTAGGGCACACCCTTTGCATGCTCCTTCATGAGTAGGATTCAGTTTGGGTAATCCTGTTACTAATTTTTCCACAGAAGGTAGGGCACGAAAATGAATATGTCCTAGTCTTCGATGCCAAATTTCATTTGAATCAGAGGTCTCATGAATAAGGGCATGATTTATGTTAGTGCACAGCTTGTAGAGATATCCTTGTCTTATCCCTATAGTTTGAGCTTTCTTTATGGTGGAGTTCTTTGGCCACACTAGGACTTTTCCATCCATAAAGGTGACCCTATATCCGTTGTCTTCAAGAGCAGAAATAGATATGAGGTTCCTCTTTATTCCTGGTACAAGTAATACTCCAGTGAGTTGAAGAGAGAGGCCAGAATTCAGATTTAAGGTGCAAGTTCCAACCCCCTTAACTGGATGTGCAGAATCATCCCCAATAGTTACTTCTTCTGTGGTTTCTTCTATCATAGTATCTAGGTGTTCTCGGAATCCTGTGATGTGCCTTGAAGAACCGCTATCAATTACCCAATTATTGACTATGTTGGATACTTGACTTGATAATGCTGAGTAGAAAACAAATTTCTCAGAATCATGTTCTGTATTTGTCTTTTCCACTTTAGCAAAGGAAGCCTGTTGTTTTGTTCTATCAGGGCACTTGATTGCATAGTGTCCGAACTGATCACATCTGAAACATTGTATTTGGGATATGTCTTTCCTTTTCTTGGAAGATCCCTTTCCATACGAATTCTTCTTTCTCTTGAAATCTTTCTTCTTGCCTTTCTTATGAGAATTTGTGTTTAGTACATGGATATCCTCATCTATAGGTTTCTGAAGTTTTCCTTTTGACATCAGTCTTGTTTCTTCCTGTAGGCAATCTGTTCTCAGCCTATCAAATTTAGGGAGCTTAGATCTAGCACTTATACCTTGGACAAAAGACTCCCATGAGTTTGTAGACCATCTAGAGCTATAAGAGTTAACTCCTTACTGTCGATTTGATAACCAATTGTTGACAGTTGATCTCTTAATTCGGTGATTCTCATGAAATATGAATTAACAGATTCTCCCTTGTTTATTTGAATATGATTAATTTGTCTCTTTAGAGCAAGGGTCCTACTGGTGTTGTTTATTTCAAAGGTGCTTTCAAGAGCTTTAAACATAAGGTATGCAGTCTCATGCTTAGACAGAATAGGTACTATATGGTCCCTCACAGCATCTACTATAATTTTCATGGTTTTCTCATTGTTCTCAATCCATTGAGATTTCTCCAGATCATCCTTAGGCTCTAACTGGTTTTCTTTCACAAATGAATCTAACTTATTCTCTCTAAGGATCATCATGATTCTAAATTTCCATGATGTGAAATTGTCTGCTCCTGCAAGGCGATCTTCAAATCTGATCACACTTGACATTGAAAAATGTGAAGAAATTTCGATTCTGAAGAATGCGAATTTTTTCCTGAGCAGATTGGAGTTCAGATTTGATTTGTATTTGCTCAACGTGGCTCTGATACCATGTTAAATTAGATCAAATCTGAGACTAACAGGATTCTGGAACAGTGAAAGGACTAAGGTCAGAAACTTTAATTGTGAACTTCAGATGCAAATTCGTTTTCTGAATATTTCTCTGAGTGTAGACTGTGCAGGGTGCAGAACATTTATGGATTTCGATGACTGCATATAGAGAAAGGTTTCACATTTTAAATGTATTGGAGAGACCCGTTTTCAAGAGACACATCTCTTGAGAGGACGTGTCTCCATACTTGGAGACACGTCCACTCAAGGGACGTGTTCCTTTGACCGCAGGGTTTCCTTACCAAAGGGACACGCCTCTTGAGGAGACGTGTCTCCACACATGGAGACACGTCTGCTCAAGGACGTGTTCCTTCCAGAATGCAGATTCCAGACTCATACGAGATAACCCGTGCCAACAAATACGCGCCCATACACAGGGCGACAATGATTTCAGAGGTTTATCAATGCGTATCATCTAGTGACATCGAATACTTATTTCCAGAAATAATAATGAAAAATGGATCGAACAGGAACAATGATGATGCATAAAGCAATCATTGTTATATCAGACCTAAGCTATTCATCAACATGCACGTTAGAGTAGGATAAAATTCTTAGGTTCACAACACCAAACACAAATCAAACCTACAAGCACTGGGAAATCATCGCAACCGAGCGACGGTTCATCACAATGGTATCAGAGCATATCACTACAGTGGTAGCAGAGTGGATCACCGCAGTGTGGTTCATCACAGTGGTATCAAAGCATTTCACTACAGTGGTAGCAGAGTGATAGCAGAGTGGATCACTAGAGTGTGGTTCATCACACTTTCTGACCAAGTAGACAAACCAACAAATGAAGATGAAGGGGAAATAGAGTCTAAGACTCTATACCCAAAAAACATTGGAGGCAATGAATGATTGTTCATCAAAGAAGAGGTGTTTGAAGGATGCGAACCTAAAAATCCTAGGTCAAAGACATATAAAGAAAAACACTTAGGCAAGAGGAGTTGAGGATTCCCACATGGTCGAGAGTGTGAGTGAAGCATTGGAATGTTTGAAACAAAACCCCCTAATAAGTTAGTTCTACGAATTGATGTTGCACGAGAATAGGATGGCGATTCCCCTATTAAGTCCTAGTATTGAAAGGAAAAAATTACCTAAATTCACAAGAAATGGATTGGAGGACCTTGCATGACATTGCAAGACCTGTGAAACGATTTGGACAATGAATGGCTAGGAAGATAGAGCCTATTGGCTATGATCCTTTCCAACAACCTTAAGAGGAATAGCTATTGACTAGTACATAGAAGTTGATCTAGTCTCCAATACTACTTGGGAAAGATTAAATAAAGCTTTCAAGGAAGAATTCAAATTACTAAGAGATGACAATGAGATTGTAGCAAAGATCTATGATACAAAACAAGGCAAGCATGAGAATGTAAGGGCTTACAACCAAAGGCTCAAAGAACTCTTGGTAAAATTAGAAAAGGAACCAACAAATGACCCTAAGAAAAGATGATTCATTGAAGGCCTTATTCCCTTGTTACAAAAGAAAATGAAGTTAGTACTGCCATCTTCATATGCTGAAGAATACAATCGGGCAATGTCCAATCGGTCCATGGACATCAAGAGTGAACACAAAATGTCATCAAATGAAAAACAAAAAAATGGAATATGATGAGAGTTCAAATGATAGTAGCAAGAGTGAATCAGGGATAGTACAAGCACTTTGAAGAGACATGCTTTGGATGATGAAATAACTAAAGGAAAAAAAAAGAGAATAGTAAGGAAACAAAGAACTCTAGTGCATAGAATGTAAATGTGAAGGACATGCTGAAACCAATTGTTCGAAGAAGCTATTTTGTGAGATCTGTCAAGTCCTAGGCAACTTAATTAAAGAATACCTATTCAACTTGAAGACCAAGAGTAGACAAGTACTCTTTACACAAGGAGAGTAGTCCACTCCATGGAAGCCACATTATGCATCTCCACCTCAAAGGATGTCCAATAATACAATGCCAACAATGTAATGAATGGGGACACTTTGTGAGAGATTGCCAACACAAGTAGGACAAATTGCAACTATTGTGCAAATGGTGTGGACCTAGAGACCATGAAGACATTGGATGTCTAAAGCAAAAGACCAATGTCAACATGATTGATGTAAGGCATAATGAAGTATTAGCCGTTACTTGCACACAAGAAAAGAAGGTTGTGTACCCGAACCCACATAAAGAAAAAGAAAGGCTTCATGAAGAAAAGGAGGAAGTGGAAAATGCTATGGCTAATGAATGAAACCACTCAAATGCAAATGCAAGTACAATAACAAATAAATTACAATCCAATACAAATATTACAAGGCAAGAACTTCAAACTACAGTACTAGTTAAAGTAGTGGATTTATTACAAAGTATTTGTAAACTTCAAAAGGCTATTGATCAAGTAACAATGAGATGGTGCATTCTACAACCCATATGGAATCTAGAGAGAATGAAGACCCAATAGTTGAACCTCTGTTGTCAGGTGATGAAGTGATTGATCCAATGCTATTGACAATCAACATGGCAAAGAAACCAGTAATGGTGAATATGGAGATCCTTGGAATCTCATGAATAAAATTGTTGATGGCAAGTCTAGTGTGAACATACTTTTGGAAGACACTTTGAGAAGTCTTACCAAGCTTACTATTTGACCCCCAAGTTTTTAGCTAGTGTGTGCAAATCGACAAGGTCTTAAGGTACTTGGAGTTTTAATGGGACAAAAGGTAATTATTGGAACCCATGTTTTTTTATGAAATTTGTGGTCATTTCATTAAGAAAGCGTATGACGCATTGTTGGGTTGAGTTCAGCTGGTAGAAGCCAAAGTTTGTCACAATTGGAAAAGAATACAATCTCCATTGAGATCAAGGGTCGAGGTTATAATCATTTTGAAAAAACCAAGCAATCAATGAGGAAGCAGCTTCCTAAAATTTGTCAAATTCAGACTCCGAAGAAGAGTGGATAGAGAAGTAGGATTAGGGTCTAATGGAACTAAATGACAAC
Organism: Sequoia sempervirens; assembly: GCA_007258455.2. Taxonomy (NCBI): domain Eukaryota; kingdom Viridiplantae; phylum Streptophyta; class Pinopsida; order Cupressales; family Cupressaceae; genus Sequoia; species Sequoia sempervirens. Next base: position 16,496 of record VDFB02049982.1, on the reverse strand, counting down.
AAGATTTTGGAATTGCAATGATGTTTGGAGGATCAAACAAATTCTCTATGTGACCTATTTCACTGGAAAATGGAGGACTTAAGGTATTTTTGTTGAATTGATTTTTATTGAAGCTACAACAAAAAGGTGTTGGATGCAGTACAAAGTTCGCAAAAGATAACACTTTTAGTTCTCGTAGAGGCCCTTGACTTTACCGAATATCACAAAATTAATAACTATCTATGCTCCACGGGGATGCGTCCCCTAGCTTTTTTGCCCGTTTCTCGTACCGGGTATGAAACGGGGACATGGGGACGGCTAGGAAACGTCCCTTGGTAGTCCCCTTTTGGCCTCGAAGTACCCGGTACTTACCGGGGACTTTTCTCATTAGCAGGGGACGTAGGGTATGGCTAGGCGTACCCGAAACGGCCCAGCCGTCCCTCGTCAGTACCGGGTACGGCTAGCTGTACCGTATGGCCCAGCAAAAAATTAGACGCACTTTTTAAAAAAAATAAAGTTTTTTAAATTAAAAAAAAAGGTATGGGGGGGCCCACAAGGGACGCCCCATGCTACTTAACCTAATTTGTGCCTTATATGTGGCCTAAAATGAGAAAAGCAACTCATTTTTACTTCTTGCCTTGTGAAGTGAAGCATAGCAAAAGGAGAGCAATTGAGTGAAGGAGAGAACAACAGTTTGAAGAGGAGCTTAGGGCATCATTTCCAGCATATTAGAGGTATGTTTTTCATCTTTGTTTTGTATTTGCTATTTGTTTTTAATTTTTGCAAGATTTTTTAAGTTTTTCAACACATAGAAAGGGCATTTAGTGTTTACTTTTTTTTTTTTGAACTTGCAGCTCTTTGAAATCAGAAACTTCATAAAAATTTAGAAAACAACATGAGTAGCAGCAGTGATAGTGAAAGTGAGGATATTGAAATCCAAATGCAAGAAAGAACTCAAACTCAAAGAACAAGAAATAGACATAGAGGTAGTGCAACTGCAAACATTGGGGGGTGTTTAGAGAGTGGGAGTGGAGTAGGGTCAGCAAGTTCAAACCCATTTGAATGTCCATCTGAAATCCTCAAAAAATGGGCAAAAGGCCCATTTAACCCTAAAAAACCTCTACTACAATTTGCAACAAGAGTTGATAAAGAGAAGAAAAAAAATTCGGGGGGTAGTAGAGTATGGGAGTGTCATTTGTGCCACAAACAATATAGGGGCAGCTATACGAGAGTTTATTGCCATCTTTTGTGGATTGGTGGTCAAGGGGTGAAAGGGTGTAGAAAAATAACCCAACAACAAAAAATTGAGGCAACTAGATTGCATATGGAGGGGGAGGCATTAAGTAAAGGGGTTTCAGTTGAGAGTTTGCAGCCTAGTACGGGAATGCCTACACCATCAGTAGATGTTGCTTCAGCTTCTCACTCTCATGTGGGGGAGGATTCTACTAGAGGAAAGAAAAGGAGTATGAATGTTGCTGATATGTTTAATGTTACAGTAAGAGATGGGGCTGATTCCTCTATTGCCAAGTTTTTTTATGCTAATGCCATACCATTTCATGTCTCACGTTCACCATATTTTAAACAAATGTGCAAAGATATTGTAGTTGCTGGTCCCTCATATGTTCCACCTGGAGAAACTAAGTTACGCACCACCCTTCTTGATAAAGAGTACTCCAAGGTGAGTATTTTGATGGAGGATATGAGACAAACATGGTTGACAGATGGCTGCTCCATAATCATGGATGGGTGGACCGATATCAAACATCGGCCACTCATCAATCTTATTGTCACTAGTACAGCAGGCTCTTATTTTCTTAGAGCTGTAGATTGTTCAGGCAAAAGGAAGGATGCAACCTTCCAATTTCAGATTTTGAGAGATGCTATAGAGGAGGTTGGAGCCTCTAATGTTGTGCAGGTATGATTTAATTTGATTTTCTTTCGTTCTTATTTTTTATTTTGATTTTCTTCATAGTTATTTAAAATTTTCATTTTGATATCTATATTCTATACTAATCTAGTAATCTCATATCAACTTGATGATATGCCATTGCCAGGTAGTGACCGATTCAGCCCGTGTGTGTAAATTAGCTGGATTGATGGTGGAGAGTGCTTATAAGCACATTTTTTGGACCCCTTGTTGCGTGCATGCATTGAACAATACCTTGAAGGACATTGGGAAGATAGATTGGGTGAAGGCAGTGGTTGCAGAGGCTAGAGAGGTGCAAATGTTCATTTGCAACCATCAGACTTCACTTGCTTTGTTTAGAACATTTTCGAGGAAGGAATTCCTCAAGCCCGTGGAGACTAGATATGCCAGCTACTTCATTTTATTGGAGAGGATGCTTGAGGTCCAAGAGGCTCTACAATTAATGATGGTCAATGTAGAGTGGGGTAGATGGCAAGAGTCAAGCACAACGGAGGGAAAAAGGGTGAAACAAAAAATCCTTGATGATGACTGGTGGTCCACAATGAGGTAAGAAAATTGGCATTGCTGATTTTATTATTTATTTGAATTATTAAATTTTATTATTGCTGATTTTCATTTTATTATTTAATATTTATAGGCTAGCAGCCTAGCTGATTTTAATTTTTGTAACTTGTTTGCACTTGTAGATATGTATGCTCCTTCATCCAGCCTATTGTGCAAGTGATTAGATATGCTGATACTGACTCTCCTAGCCTTGGAGAGATTTATGAGACCTTTGATAGTATGCTTGGACAGGTCAAGCAAGCAATTTATAGCAAGGACCCTTCTTTGGAATTTTATGAGGAGCATCTTAGGCCCATTGTGATGCGACGGTGGGACATTATGAACACCTCGCTTCATATGGCAGCCTATGCTCTCAATCCGAAATGGTATGCACTGAGGCCTGGGAGAGTGGCTCCATCTCATGATGAAGAGGTGAAAGAAGGCTTCATGAGGGCCCTTACAAAAATGTATACTTCAGAGGAATCTACCATACTTCGCACACAATGGCTTGCATTTGCCAATCTTCGTGGTCCAACCTTCGGCAAACCAGAGGCGAGGATGGATAGAGCTACATTGGCTCAAACCGACCCTATTGGATGGTGGACGTGGCATGGGAAGGATGCACTAGAGTTGAGATTACTTGCCGTTCTCCTTCTTTCATAGGTTGCCAGTTCCTCTGCTGCAGAGAGGAATTGGTCCACATATAGCTTCATCCAATCAGTCAAGAGGAACTGCCTTACCTCTAGACGATCGGAGAAGTTGGTGGCAGTACACAGTGCTTTGCGCTTACAGGATCGCCAGTCTAGTGAGTATCGTCAGACTCCAGCCTTACGTTGGGATGTTAATCCCGAAGATGCTATGCAGATTGAGGAGGAGGATGCACATGAGGGATTGGTTGGTGTTCCATTGGTTGAGGCAGATCCTTCTATTGACATGGACACTGACACTGACTTAGACTCGAGCTCTGATGGCGAGGGCGATGCTGATTTAGACCTACCTTCTACTGATTAGGGACCATGGACAGCGATATATTTTCTTAGTTTTATGTTTATCATGTCATTTCATAGTTGAGACTTGGAGCCTTTGGGCATTTTGGTTATAATTATCAGACTTTTATATGATATGTATGCACATTTATAATGAAAAGCATTTGAACTTTGTTAATTTGTTTGTCAATTCTCATGTGAAATCTCAATTCAAGTCTAATGATATGTATTAAGCTTATACAATGTCTAGAATGAATGCTTTATCAATGTTATGCTATGAACATTTGAAATTTCTCTATATTTTTAAAAATTTCCCTATTTTTTTGTCAGCCGTCCCCTGCCGTCCCCTAAAAAATGACCCAAAAATACCCCCGTACCGGAAACTCATCCCGTCGTACGGGGTACTCCCCGTCCCTGAAACCCCGTGGAGCATAGATAACTATACATCTCAAAGTACTACTAGTAAAAATTTTATTTGGAGTGTATGGATACTTGTTAAGTTAAACCAACTTCACAACAAAATTATGACAAAGGGAAAAAATATCAGATAGAAATTTTTTGCGATTAGAGTGCAAAAGACCAGATGGGCCGCACATGAGAACAACGAATTAAAAGATGAAAAGTCAAACACCTTCAAAGTGTAGAATGCAAAACATTAGTTTTCATTTTCCTCAACTTTTTGTACACCCTTTGCTATGTACACCAATTTCTCTTTCCTATGCACAACCTCTATATGACCCATCCATTGCATCATACGACCATTGTATGATGGTGACCCTTCCATTCAACTGTACAACTTTCTTTGCATTCACTTTCTATCGTACACTATTTAGTGTTTTTTTTGCCATGCATCATGTTTGTCCACCATATGTTGTATGACATTGCCTAACCCTAGTCATACGGTCCATGTTTATTATGAAAATTTGATCATACAACCTATCCAATTTACTTACTCAACCATACATCCTTGTTTTACCTTGATTGTACATCCATTGTACTAGCAATAAAGTCCATCGTACAACCTACAAATTCCATTATACGATTTACAAAGCCCATCATAATACCTAAAACATTCTACCATACACCACTCGTTTTAGTCATACTACCTACAGATTATGTCGTACGACCTATATCCCTTGCCTCTCCTACACTCACTATAAAGTCCCTTCTTCGTACATTTCATTCACAACAAAAGTTCATCTCCAATATCTTGTGTAGTTGGGTACAGACAATATACACCCTTGTTGCAATACTATTTGATCTTATTGATCAATACGGTGCAACATTCTCAACTTTCAATATGCAATTTGATGGGTCCCTTGGTTGGTTGGTCCTAAGCATTATTCACATATTGGCTAGTATTGGTTAAACAATCCAAAATCTTTATTTTTTGGTGTTATAAGGATTGTTTTTTGCCTCATTAAAAAATCATGAAAATGATGTATGCCATGAAAGTTTATGGTTTTGAAGGCCTTACTTTGGGCTTGGTGGTAGGGGCTCCACCCCTGCTCCACCCTTGGACCCTGCAAGGTGTGCTACCCCTAGACCCTTGCGCAAGGCATTGACCCTTGCCCTTGCTAGGGGCATCGCCCCCAAACCCCCACCACACTCAATTGATTTGCCAAGTACTCTCCAAGTCTAAGTTTGCAAACTCCACTTCAAATTTTGCCTACAAGTTTTTGTCTACTATATCATCATTAGATTGGACAATCTTCCATAATGTTACTTGATGCTTACTTGTTTTCCTTGTCATCTAGAAAACTTTTTCTTTTTGGGGCATGATGTAGTGGTGGACAATGCCTATTGTTATGTTTTGATAATATGGTTTATCTGACTATGTATTAATTGTTTGTCAACTTTGGGTAGTTATAAGCATCAATTGATCGATAGTTGTGTTCTTCTTGGCAATCGTCAGGTCCTTTAAATAGATTTTGTATCGTCAAGAAAGTAGAAATGATCTAGTTGAATCAAGATTGATCCTTGGCTGACCATCTCTAGTCTACTTTTGTAATTACTTCATGTGCAAATAAAGACGTACTTTTACTCCTCTATTTGGTATGCATTATTAATTTTCTTCATTATTTCTAGTATTCATTTTATTAGATAGGAGAGTAAATAATAATCATTCCATGTGTTATTTATCAATTAACCTGTCATGAGAACTTTGTCAAGTTAATCTCCAACTATAGAGGTATGTCACATGTCGCATGTTGATGCTTGGATACATGTGAAGAAACCAAATTTGATATGTAACTCATTTCAATAATATTTAGTTATACATCTTGGACCATTTCATCTCAACCTCTAAGATCTTGTGATGGTTGGAAGTTGACTTGCTTCATCTTTCTCACTTGTTATTCTTCACTCTTGTAATGGACAAGAACCATGATGAATATTTAGTTGAAATTCAAGATAGGGGATTTGGGGCTTTTAAAACAAGAAAGAGTGAAGCTAGGAAAGTGAGCAAGGAAGTGAGCAAGTGCAGCTTGTAAAATAGATTTCTAGAAAGTCCATGATTCAAGACAGGTGGAAAGTGTGTTTATAATTTAAGTTTGTGAATATGGTTTAAGACGGATGCGTTTATATTTTATATTGAATTCTTGATTTATTGAGTTTTTTGTCCGAAGAATGACATATGTTCCATTTTAAATTTGTTTGTTACATTGTATATTGTGTTTGTGTGCTCTGATCAGCAGAGCAATTAATTATTGTTCATTTGACCCTCAACTATGTTGTGGTCATTGGTTGGGTGGTACATTGTTCATTTCCCATAATTTTACTTATTAAAAAAATTTCACCCAATCTGAAGTTGTTAGGGACCCTTACATCCTAACCCTTTACTATTTAGTATTTTTGGCATTGTAATAATCATAGTTTAGTTAATTTGTTAATACTACATTATGTTGATTTATCCCACATGCATCACATTAAGTTGTAATAATGTAATGAGTTCATATTAAGTGGGTAGCTTATCCTACATTGGCTATACCCCATAAGTCACTTCTTATGAGGCCTTAATATTGTTCTAATATAGAGAAGATCATCTTCGATCATATTTTGTAATAAAGCTTTGCTCTCAAGGAGGTTGCCCCCTCGAAGTGGGTTACAATACTCATTGCCTATTGATCAATATAAAACATATTTGCAGCTAATTTTTAAGCACTGTGTTCTTTTTCACATACTATTGTTTCTGTTTGAAATACCTCAGCAAAATCCAGTTAATTTAATAATAAAAGAGTTGGGCATGGGATACAATAAGAATAGAGACTCTAAGAAAACACTAAAATAAAAAACAAGGAATTCAATGGGATATAGGATTAAATGATATGTCATGAAATACCGCAGAAAAATCAAGTTCATTTACTAATAAAAGAGTTGGCTGAGAGAAATCAAAACACCGTCATATGCAGGTATGTCAGTGACAGAAGCTCTCATATTGGGTATGCCTTACATATATTCTTACACGATGTAATGGGTACCAAAGCGGCAAAGCCAATTTGTAAAACATATTGAAAAGAAACTTACCAATGAAATATGGCATCAGGCTTATTTGGTGACTTGGCAAGTAGTTGATCATAGTCACAATGCATATCAGGTCCCAAGAGCTGCTTTGATATGGATGCTGCTCTTCTTCCGTATATGTTATTTTTCAAAGATGGTTTATACCTGAACTCACGCATCAACAGATACCTTATTAACACATTCATGTGATAATTTAATATTTATATGCTTTCTAGATGCAATTTCACTTTGCTTTTTCCAAGATTAGAAAAAATATATTAATATATATGACAAAAGCAAAGAAGTGATACATAAATTACAAATATAGAGGGAGAGCCTATCATCAACTTTGAAAAACTACTAATAGAAGTGACTAATATAAGAATATATCAATACAAGTAGAAAGCTGTAAGGGATACAAGACAGGCAATTCAACATAACCTCAAGCTGAGGAAAAAGCATCAGATATTAAGAAAACAACTTCAAACAGAAAAATGGTACTGGATCAAAACTAATTGCCAGCCACCTTAAAAAGCCACATATATTTCTGTGAGTTTGTTCTTAAAAGAGTAGCCCCCTCTCTATATTCAAAGTCTGAATCTTTTGCTATGTATGAAAAAACAAAAGCATGCTGTTGAGTGAGAAAATTCACTGTTAAACTTCGTCTCTTTTTCAAAGAAAAACATAGCACAAATTTCTTGTCTACACTACAAGGGATAGTTTGGTGATGGCCTTGTGAATATTTAATACACCAACAGACAGTTCTCCATTGTTTAGCTGTTGAATGATATCCATATCAGGTATACAGGACTAACCAGGTACTTGGCAGACTAGCCAAATCTTGAGGCAAGCCTATCTGAAAGAGGCCCAGGGACTCACAAGACTTCCCAAGTCCTGGTAGTAAGATTAGGCCAGAGAGTATAATGGAAAAACAAAACAAAAAAAGAAAAAACATAAAAACAACTAAAACCTAAAACACTAAAAGGCACCCACAATACTTCAATATGCCATTCATTTCATTTGCAAACAAAAATAAGGAGGAGAAAGAGCATTGAAGCAAAAATAAAATCCATTGAAGCAACAACCAAAAAGCATATTAGCAGCAAACATTGATTGAATTGAATTTGAGCAGGTATCTAGCAGCCCACAATGCATCTAACAGAGCCTACAATGCATTTGGAGGAGCCCACTATTAATCTGGAGTAGCCCACTATCAATTTGGAGCAGCCCACTGTCCATTATATCTAATTTGAAGAGGTATTTTGAATCTTTCCTTTTGTTTTCTTCTTTCATTTACTATGTCTTATACATTTGTTTTTTTTTTCTTTTTTCAATTCAACACCAGCAAGAGGTGCTCTCTAGTCTCAAGGAGAACAAGGAAAAGGCATAGAACAGAATGAAACAGCAAGCTGATCAGTGCATAATTTTAACACAAGTAGTGCTACCTAAGTTAGATGCAAATGGAGTACCAATCTTGGAGCCTGAGTCAATTTTCCAAACACGTACAAAGAAGTTAAGGACTAGTAAAATCACAAAGTACCTCATTAAATGGAAGAATTTTTTTGTCCAAGATGCCACATGGGAAGATGAAGATTTTGTGCAGAAGCATCCAGAATTGATCAACATCAAGGACAATGCTTCTCTGAAGAGCGGGCTCATGCTATGCCCTTAACCTATTGATTGTATTGGGAAATGTGTAGTTGACTTGTTGCTAGCATAACCCTTAGTTAATATAGTCTTATATAGGTACTTAAGTCAGCTTGGGTGGAATCCATGGCATAAATATGGTATATTTAGAAGGCAATGGTCAGCTTATTATCATCATATTGTGAATTGAGTTCTTATTGAAAACTTTAACTCGTCAATGATATCCACTATTTTCTATGTGCAACAACTTAAATTTCAAGGTTCTCTATTTTACAAAAAGGTATAAGGATCCAAACTGAATTTTTCCTCACATCCACTACTACACAACACCCTCCCTTCACTTGCATACACACATGGTAGAGATAATAATCACTAAAAAAACATGTATTATCCTATCCCTAGGGAAGCATTTATAAGCATTGGGAAAAATGCAAGGTATGAAAAGCAAACAAACAAACCAAATATATAAAATTGATAAGAAATGACAATTGAATTACTGCTTGAGGTAGGTTCATATCATAATATATAACTCGCTATAGCTTATACATACTTTGGGGTTTCATAAAAATGTCCACCTTTTAAGCTTAACTCTTCTCTTCTCAATCACAACTTTGAAAACCATATGCCTCCTTTCTTGGAGGAATTGATGCTTTCAAATGCATTCCTAAGATATCCATGAGAAGATGTGACTCTTCAACACTAATATTACAGGTCTAGAATATTGTACCAAGGCTAAGAACCTAAAAGTGTGAACATATTGAGACGATTATCTTGCTCTAACATATGATGTGTTGCAAGCAGATGGTCTCATAGTGCATTGTCCAAGTTGAGCTTGTTGCTAAACTTCTTCCTTCAAAGCTCATTGTAAACTCGTCTGGTCTGAATTAAACTAATAATTCACAAAACAATAAACTAGTTGAGAAGCTTAATGTATTATAAGCAACAATTAAACAAAACAAGATTGACAATTACTGAATGGCTAAAAAAAATAGATTCTTATTTCAATTGAGAGCTTATATAAAATGCACAAACTTTGTAGGAGATATGTATTCCTTCTTGTTGTGACCTTTTCACACATCGCCCCTTTGCAAATGGGGACCCCCTAATTTTTGCTCCGTTTGGGTCTTTTGGCTTGATTTTGGTTGGTTTTCCTATTATCTCTCTTGTTCTGTCTGTCTTTCCGAGGATGTGCCCGTCTGAATTGAAATTTTGGCTAAGTTTGAAAAATTAGGGTTTGCTTTCTTCATGCCAAGTTGAGGTTGATTCAAGTAAGAAAATTGAAGTATGGGCTTGACGCTGCGTCCAGAACACTTCAAGCAATCTGCCTACGAATTTTGAGCAAAATCTAACCACTTGCTATTTTTAGTAGTCTGGGCTTCGGAAGCTATTTTTAGGTTTTGCATGTGAAGTTTCAAATGCATGTTTGGAAATTCTTTCTGGGTTTTCCAAAACCTTCGCGATGGTATAACATGCAAACCAAGATGCTGACTTTCAACAATTCAGGCTTTAGAGGCTATTTTTAGGGTTTGCATGCGAAGTTTTTTGATGGATGTTTGGAGAATATTTTTGTGTTTTTCGAGACCTTCGCGATGATATAACATGCAAGATGAGGTGATGACTTTCAACAATTCCAACTTCGGAGGCTATTTTTAGGGTTTGCATGTTGGAGTCTTCAACGCATATCTGGGTATTCTTTGTGGGTTTTTCAGGAGCTTTGCAGTGATGTAACATGCAAGCTGGGACTTGGACCTTTTAGCAGTGCTGCCTTCAGAGGCTGTTTTTAGGGTTTGCATGCAGGATTTTTTTGACGCATATCAGATTATTCTTTATGGGCTTTTCAAGAGCTACGCAACGATGTAACATGCAAGCAGAGTTGATCACTTTTTAGGAACTTACTATTTTTAGCCAATGCCCGCATGCAGTCCAATTTTTGGGTTTTGTGAAATCTCTTGGGCTATGTGACATGCAAATTCATCCAACAGCTGATTGGTCACTTTTTCAGACACTTACTATTTTTAGCACGATCACTTTTTTAGACACTTACTACTTTTAGCACGATCACTCCGACGGCTGCCTAGCACATCAACATAAAAAAAAGAGCGACATACAACAAAAACGGGGTCAAACGAAGATCATTTGATCGACATGCAAGTTAGATTAGGGTTTCGAGCTTCGGGGCATAAAATGAGGGGTCAAACGCCAAAATCTCTGAAAACTAATGTACCCCATTGCGATCAGTATCTTTCAAGGAGTCCACTAGTAAAATTTGAAGGCAATCTTAGCACTTACTATTTATAGTCACTTCTCAAACAGGCTATAAATAGCAGGTCAGTGCGAGGCACCAATGTGGACAAGTCAGTCAACCCACGAGGACCCCATGGAACAGATTCCACGTCAAACAAAGTTGTAGAAGTCTTGAAATCAAGCAGTTACTATAAATAGTAAGTCACCACTAGAAACAAGCTATAAGGAGATGGGTCCAAACGAGCCTTTAACACAAGGTGGAAAATGCAAACTCCAAGATATGCCAGAGCATCCAGAGGAACTGTGTTCAAGGAAGAGACATCAAGGTGAGAAGTTTTCTAAGGAAAAAATTCCCCCTCCCCCTGCCAAATGCGCCCAAGGTAAAGCTGGTTGAAGGATGAAAAAAAGCTTTAGTATGAAAATTCCTGCAGACCTAGTGAAATGCGCCCTGGCTAGGATGGAGCATGGAAATTGTCTGAGGCGTAGTAGAAATTCCTGTTACCTAGCCTAGATGCGCCCATGTTGGGAGTAGAGGTGGTGGCTTCAAATTTTCTAAGTCTTGTGAAATTCCTGCTCCAGCCTCCAAATGCACCATCATCAAGGAGGGAGCCTAAAAATTTCTAAGTTTGAAGAAATTCCTCCTACCCCACTAAAATTCGCCCATGTTGGGAGTAGAGGTGGTGGCTTCAAATTTCCTAAGTCTTTTGAAATTCTTGCTCAGCCCCTCAAATGCGCCCATGTCACCTAGCTGTGGAGGACGTTGGTAGATATTCTAAGTGTTGAAATGTTCATGTTACCTAGCCTAAATGCGCCCAAACTTGCTGAAGGTGATGGAAGCAACAAAAAAAATTTTGAAGTGTTGAAATTCCCCCATGACCCCTCAAATGCGCCCAAAGTGAAGATGAAGTGAGAAAATGTTTCGAAGGCATGGAATTTCCCCCTCAACCTATCAAATGCACCCTCAAGCTAGAGAAGAGGTGTAGGAAATTGGGTAAGGCAATTAAAATGGAAGCACTACCCATGAAATGCGCCCAAGATGAGAAGGGAGTCAAGAAAAATTGTATAAGGCATGGAAAATGAGACAACACCCTTCAAAATGCACCCAAGGGGATATCATGTTGGTTGTAAATTTTTTCTAAGGTAGAGACATCAAGGTGTGTAATTTTCTAAGGGAGAAACAAAAGCTAGAGGGGTCTCAAATGTGCCAAAGGGGGAATGGATGAAGACATGAAAATTTTCTAATGCAGAAAGAGCCTTCTTACACGCCCTCAAGATGAAGTGTCGAGCTCCTAAAAGAAGATGGACAAGATAGGTGAATAAAATGGCTAAGGAAAGAAGATGAAAACATCAAGATGATATAAGTCGCAGCTCACAGACGAGATGTTAAATATTCCTGTGATGAAAAGTCATGAGAAAGCAAAATTTGCTAGGAGGAAACAATGAACCCTATCTAGAGATCAATCATACCTTTGAAGTCAAAACACGGAAATTAGGTAAGTGAAGAAGATTTATTCTATAAGTGTTTTGATGCTCTTCTTTTTGCTTGTTTTGCAAGATGAACACCAGGACCAAAGCGTAAAGGTTTGGGACGATGAAGCAAATAGTCCAGGGCAACATCACAACCTCGGAAGAGGATAAAATTATGTGATTTCTCATTTGCACTCAAACCATGAAGGGAAATGATGAAAGAAACGGCTAAGTGTTGGAGTCTCTCCGCAAAGACCTAGTGTGCACCCAACTCAGAGAGGCAAGTTACAGGAAAAGGGAAAATCACCATCAAACAGGAGAAAGAAGCGATCATCTTGGAGTTAGATCGAGAATGTGCCTGCCATACCCTTTCAAGAAGTTGAAGCAGTATTGACCAGACTCATCTAGTTTGCAGTCAGGAAGAAGAACAGTGGGAATGCGTCTCTAGACGAGAATCTTCTAGAAGGATGATGGACATTAATTGCTCATTTATTACTCCACTCTTCTTGGTGGCGGTTTTTAGGGTTAGGGTTTATGTGGCTCAATCTGAGCCCTTCATTGTAATTGAATCTGAGCTGCCCACTGGATTTGGCCATCTATAAAAGGGGCATCCCCCCTCATTTGTAATTCAGTAGATTAGATTAGACTGGAGAATAGAGAGATAGCTAGGTGATAGCATAGCATAGAGCATAGTTTGATAGTATAGCATAGATTGAAGAGGAAGGAAAACTTTCTCCTTGAATGTTTTGTAAGAAGTTGTTGTGAACACTCTCATAATAAAAAGATTTTTCATTGATGATGATTTCATCTTTTGTTGTGAGCAGCTAGCAAGATTTCTTCGTCCTTCCGATTCAACTAGAAACTTAAAGTAGAATAAATTTCATTTCATGCAAGTAGATGCTAGTAGTGGAATGTGGTGTTTGATTCGAGAAAACTTCGTCTATCCATACCACTAGTGGGCTTGCTAATGGTGGGTTTGCTTTGCGTGGTCAACTGGAACATCGAGGACTTAACTTCGATTATGATCTTCATGTTGGTATGCGTCGTTGTGACGGTGTCTTCATTGTTGAATTGTAATCTGAACATTTTCCTGTTACTCCCCTTGAAGATTGCATCGGTTCTGTGGAAGCTGTCTGAAGTGAGGCAAAGTAGAGCCTGGTTGAAGTCTATGAAAATTGATCGCCATGTTCCACGCCTTAGAGTAGATTAGAACCTTCTTATTCCTGCAACCATTTGAATTCAGTACTTTCTGGTTAGTTTAAGAAACAAGAGCTTTATAGGTAAATCTTTCAAGCATTCAAATTCCTTTCTCCGCTATTGAACAATTTTGTAAGTCCCCTTGAAATACCAACAAATCACGTCGAGCCAACTGAGACTATGCACTACATGAAGGAACCTTGGAGTTGAATGCATGATCTTTCTAGCAATCTTAGCATGCAGGAGATTTTGTTCAAGAGAGAATAGAGTTGCCATTGGTAACTTTATTTTGTGTTGGTGCGGTCACAAAAAACACATCAACAGAATTGGCGCTAGAAGGAGGGCTGAGCGAGGAGGCTGAGTGTCAGTGGGGAAATTCAGTTGGATAGAACCAGTATAAAGTTTGAAATGCCAAATCAGAGATATATTAGATCTCTTTTTATGTCAAAAATCCAAAAAAAGTGAAAAGTTAAAAAGAAAAAAAAAGAGATTTCCCAATGGATGGGTGTCCATTCCATATTTCTTGCCCTTAGGACAGTCTCGTGGTTATTGCTCAGATTCAAGAAAAATTGAATGCACAACTGCACCCCGAGAATTTGTCTAAGTTTGCTTTGTCGGGAAGATGTCGAATTCATGAGACCTCCCAACACAAAGAAATCAGTTGCTTAACATTCCTCTCAAGGATAGAGCTTGTTCTCCAAGGGAAAATTTTCTTTTGGGATGTCCCCAATCCAGGAGTATTAGATGTAGAACCTGATGATTACAGCATTCTAGAAGTTATGGATGAGGCTTTCATGAGATCCATACTTAGGATCCAAAATCAGATGGAACTAGGTAATGTTCGCTTGAAAGGTGTTTTTCTCCCTCATTGGTGTCGGATTCACTACACACCTCATCCAGAGTTCACTTGCACAACATGTGAAGAAGCTATCAACTATGCCAGATGTCGCCTCGGATTACCAAAACTACCATATGGATGCTTCAAGGACAAAAGATGGATTGAATATGTCACACGAACATTTTTAGCACCAAATGAAGGATGTACCACAATGACATCTAACAACAAAGAGAATAAATCACAACAGGATAATGTGATCGGGCGTAGGGATCAAGTAGGTGAAGGTATTCCAAGCATCGTGACGCCAGAAGAAGCCACTGGAGTAAAGATCAAGGAAGCAATGGAATACATCCAAACAAGAGGAACCACCCAAGGCAACTGTTAGCATACGGAGGTGAATGAATATATAGAATTGAAAGTTATGAAGACCATCAAGAACCAAGAACGGAGGACTTAGCTCAAAGTAGAGATGGTGTGAGAAACCTTCAATGTTCATTCATCTGATGAGGAGAACGTGAAGATGGAAGCGATTCCAGTACACTTCAAGAAGGAACGCTCCTTGATGAAAAATTTCAGTCATGCATGAACAAGATGGAAGAAATGATAAGCAACTTAAGGCAAGATGATGTGTTTGATGATCAATGGGCTACCAAGATGGAGGCAGAATATGAAATACATTTCGCGTCAGCACTTTATCCATTATTCACAATCATGGAAGAATTGCTTGATGAAATTGAAACAAATGAAACACTGCCTAATAAAGAGATAGAAAATGAAGAACAATTCAGGTTGGGGCTTCGTTGTTAGGGATTCAAAAGGAGCTAGCGCATGAAATGATCCAAATTTCCAAATTTCCTCTTGAATCGATTTCCCGCCCCACTCCACCTAGTTTGGATCATCTCCATGTTTTAGATGCAAGAGGTTTGGTTCACCATCAACTTCGACCTCCTGATGAAGCAATGGACAACGGGCAAGAATTCATGCCAGCGAATGAAGACCACCATGTTGTATCTTTCCCTACTATTGGCTACAAAGAATATCATTTTGATTATGGAGATTTAGGAAAGACAACTTGTTTATGGATCAATCATGGTCCGGATGAGCTGCCCTAGTTACTAATCTTTCCCGGAGCTTTGCCTGAGTTTCAAATTTGTCCTTTGAAAGAATATTTTTTCAAGTTTAAAGATAAGTTTGCAAAACTTCGCACTATGACTACCACTTTTCTATTACTGCACATCCTGAGAAATTGTGCTAGGAGTTGTATATACTTGGGTCTTTTGACTGTTGTACGCTTAGAGTTTTTGTTTTTGTTTAGATTAGTTGTCTCGATTTTGTAGTTTAGTTCGCTTTGAATAAAGGAGTCCCATTTGTGGGAAGGGTGTTGTGTTGTTTTCGCCACGATCTGACACAATGTTAGTCCATTTCTTGGATAATCATTCAAGAAGTGCTTTAGAATCGGAGGTTGTTCTTTCAAGTCTTATCATTTGGTTAGGATTTGTACTTGACTCGAAAGGGAATCATCTATTGTGTCTTGACACCAAGTCTCACGATTACTATATTTTACACACATAATTAATTGCTCTAAGTCATTGAGGTTTCTTAGGAGAAGTCGTTGCAGGTGAAAAATCTTAAATTCTACTTAATCACCCTTGTAATTCTCAAACCCATTGGAGGCTTCACTACTTGCTAGCTAATAAAAGAATTGACGGAATATCAATATGGAAAAAGAAAAGGAGAATACGATGTGCTAAAAAGAAATATCTGAAAAAGAGCAATAAAAAGAATATTATACTTTGAATATTGGTTTTGAGAATATTTGGATAACTCCACCGGGGCTATGGACGCCTGACTGGCAGTGGAGAAATATTCGTGAGAATTACAGGATGCTTTTGAAGTCGGGATCATTATGTAGCTCGTCACGACGGATTCTAGGAGCTTCAATGGTCTTTTGGGTTGGAATAAACGCATATGCACACACTTGTAATCAAAAGATGAGGTGCCTTGATCCAATTTAGGATTGTTGTGACCTTTTCACACATCACCCCATTTAAAATGGGGACCCCCTAATTCTTTTTGCTCTGTTCCTCGTCTTTTGGCTTTGGTTTTGTCTCCCTCTCTCTGTCTCTCTCTTTCTGTGGTCTACCTTTCCAAGGATGTGCCCACTTTT
>VDFB02049981.1:0-22507 GCA_007258455.2 Sequoia sempervirens | reverse complement strand
AATATTTTAGCACTAATATTGAGGGTATACATTTTGTATTGAAAGTACTAAATATAGACATACAAATTTTTAGCAATAGTCTTTGACTCTTCAAAATTGTTTTATTGAATTTTACATGAAGAAAGCTTGAATGGAGACAAACTATCAAACTTAGTTCCCACTATTTCCAAACAAGGGTCAAAAATAGAAAAAATCTTTGATAAATTTCTTTGCTTCCCCCACCGGTACGATTCCTTTCAACATTTCACCTTGTGTGTCATATAGGATTCCTTCAATGGAGTTTATGCCTATTTCAATAAACCTAAATTCATTTGTAAACACACCTACAAACACCCATCTCCCTATTCCTAAAGGTGTTTTTATCAATGTTTTTACCATCATTGGACATTTGGCCTTTACAAAAAAATTATTAAATCTGCAAGAATTTGTAGCAAAACACACAAGAACAACGTTGGAAGCACGTGTCTTCTAAAATTCTAAAATCTAACTATTTTCATCCTTCTTGGTTGAGGGCACTATGGAAAGGTTGGGAAAGGTGAGAGTGTTTATAATTGACTTTGAATCACTAACTACCCTTCCACATATTACCATCTCATATGACCATTTATACATATTATTTGCAACATGTTTCAGTCATTAGACTTTATTAAATGATAATAAATATTTTAAATTACAAACTATTTCAGTTACCTTTATAGTATGAATGAAGGGTTGAGAATATATTTAATAAAATTTTGCGAGCATTTATAATTTCTTGTATTCAAAATTAATTTCTTGGCACCTCTTCTAAGGATAAATTGGATCGTAGAATATGAACATTGAAAATATAATATAGCAAATTAAGAAGCGGGTTAGGAATTAATTGTGTACCTAAATCCAAAGCAATGTCTTTCATTGGTTGGGAAATGTAATTGTCATTTAGAGCTTTAACACTTTTAGATTTTAAAATTCTAGTGAGAATTATTTTGGCTAGTTCAAATTCATTTAGAATGTTCAAATATGGAGCATCTTCTAGCCCTTTGGATAGGTTTTCTCCCATCTTGAATGGTTTTTCAACTATCCTACCTTCTCCTTTCCCGTTGACATATGGTGTAGGTTAAGAAAGCATAAGCAATGTCATATTCAAAATTTAATAATGTGTTGCTTCCATTAACTACTAAGCTTATTGGTAATTTATGATATAAGGGTACATGTTGATACATGTAAAAAGAGTTGTAGCTTTTTGTTTCTTCTTCCAGATTCCATGAGTTGAGAGGGCCCTTTTTTATTTTTTTCCAGAGCAACATCATACCTAAATAGTAAATATACATGACAGGTTTGTGATTAAATTTTTACTCATAGTTTGAGAATAGATTTTGTTATTGCATGGTCTTAATTTTTTTTATATTATGTTGAATTAAGGGTAAGTACACAAATATGGGGGATCAAAAAGTGGTCTTAAGTGGTCACTTTTTTTTTTAAATCAAGAAAGACTAATCTTGGATGAGAAATTGAAGATAGTTACACTAAAAATTTGAAGATGCAACAAAAACAAGAGTCATAGTGCTATGAATCTAATTTCTAAACTACTATTTGTTTTAAATGGTAGAGATTAAGGGGTTCAAAAAGGGGGCCACACAAAGTGGTCCTATTTTTATTTTTTATTTTTAAAAAAACATAACATAGTGTTTGGTGTGGCCCCCCTAAAATTTTAAGCTTTTTAGTATTTTAAACATCACTTCAGTGAGAAATTAGCTAACACCATGTAGTTTATGACCAATTTTTAGCTAATTTTTTAATGAATATATTATTTCAAAATCGAAACATCCTGAAAATAGAAAATTGAGCATGCTTCCCCCCTAAAAAATTTGAAAACTAATCAAAAATTAATTTTTTAATACGTGTAGAATGGAGTCTAGTTCAAAAAATGCAATTTATTTAAAATTTTGATGAACGGTTAAAAATAAAGTCAAAAATACCACACATTGGTTTTTGACAAAAAGTAGATACACTAACAAAAGAAATTAAAGGTGAAAACCATAACATTCAAAACATAAAAAAATTATATGGTTAAAAAGCTAAGAGAGAGCTTAACATTATCACGGTATTTTTTGACTTGACATTGAAACACATGCAAACTTGATGGGGAGCATGCTCGAGATTATGTCAATTTTTTATAGTTTAAAAAAAAATGTATTTGGACATTGAAAATTCAATCCAACCCTTTGGGTTGGAAGCCCAAGTAAAATCCATGCCAAAGGCTTGGAAATTTCCAAAGTAAACAATAATGCAAGCACATTATAATGTGCTAGCACCTTCTCTCTCTCCCACTCTCTCCCACTCTCTATCAATCCTTCCCTATCTCCATCCCTCTCTTCTCTCTCTCACCTCTCTAGGTTTCTCCCTCTCTTCTCTCTCCCCTCTCTAGGTCGTTACCTCTCACTTCCAGCCTCTCTCTCCCTCCCCTCTCTAGGTCTAAATTATTTATGATTTAGGGTTGAGGGTTTAAGGTTTAGGATTGACAATATAGATTTTAGGGTTGATATTTTAGCATATATACTTTAGGGCCTAGGGTTGATGGATAGTGTTTAGGTTTGAGGGTATAGGGTTGAGTGTATATATTATAGAGTTTATGGTTTATGGTTGAGGGTATTGGGTATAGGGTCGAGGGTATAGGGTTTATGGTGTAGGGTATGAGGTTGAGGGTGTAGGGTTGAGGGTATAAGGTATAGGGTTGAGAGTGTAGAGTTTAGGGTTGAGGGTATAAGGTATAGGGTTTAGGTTTTAGGGTTGCAGGTATTGGGCATAGGGTCAAGGGTATTGGGTATAGGGTCAAGGGTATAGAGTTTAGGGTTGAGGGTTTAGTGTGTAGGCTTTAGGGCTTAGGGTTGAGTGTATAGGTTATAGGGTGTAGGGTATTGGGTATAGGGTTTACAGTGGAGGGTATAAGGTTGATGGTGTAGGGTTGAGTGTTTAAGGTATAAGGTTAAGGTTATAGGGTTAAGGGTTGAGGGTATTAGGTTTACGGTTGAGGGTATAAGGTATTGGGTTTAGGGTTGTAGGTATTAAATATAGGATTAAAGATATAGGGTTTATGGTTGAGGGTATAAGGTATAGGGTTTAAGGTTGAGGGTATAAGGTATATAGGGTTTAGGGATTAGGGTATTGGGTATAGGGTCAAGGTTATATAGTTTATGGTTGAGGATATAGAGTATAGGGTCGAGGTTATAGGGTTGAGGGTTTAGCATATAAGGTTTAGGGCCTAGGGTTGAGGGATAATGTTTAGGGTTGAGTTTATAGGATTTAGGGTTTAGGGTTGAGGGTATTGGTTATAGGTTTGAGGGTATAGAGTTTATAATGGAGGGTATAAGGTTGAGGGTGTAGAGTTGAGGGTACAAGGTATAGGGTTTAGGGTTTAGGGTTGAGGGTATTGGGTTTATGGTTGAGGGTATAAGGTATAGGGTTGAGGGCATAGGGTTTAGGCTATAGGGTTGAGAGTATAGAGTTTAGGGTGTTGGATATAGGGTCAAGGGTATATGGTTTACAGTTCATGGTATAAGGTATATGGTTTAGGGTTGAGGGTATAGGGTATATAGTTTATGGTATAGGGTTTAGGGTTTAGAGTTGAGGGTATAGGGTATATAGTTTATGGTATAGGGTTTAGGGTTTAGAGTTGAGGGTATAGGGTATAGGGTCGAGGGTATAAGGCTTATAATTGAGGGTATAATTTATAGTATCAAAGGTATAGCATTTACGGTTGAGGGTATGGAGTTTAGAGTATAAAATTTATGGTGTAGGGTATAAGGTATAGGGTTGAGGGTATAGGGTTTATGATGGAGGGTATAAGATTGAGGGTGTAGGGTTGAGCATTTAGGGTTTAAGGTTTAGGGTATTGGGTTTATGGTTGATTGTATAAGGTATAGGGTTTATGGCCCAAGGTTGAGGTTTTTAGGGTATAGGGTATAGGGTTTATGGTTGAGGGTATAGGGTATAGAGTTTAGGGTATAGGGTATAAGGTATAGGATTGAGGGAGTTGAGTTTAAGATTGAGGGTATTATTTTTACAGTTATATTTGTCCATACAGGTTATAACATTAGCACATTTTAACATGAACATGTTTTAATGTGAACATTTTAGGGAATGCAAAGAAATAGTAAAAAGGCATGTGACCCATCATTCAATCCCACATGCTTTGTTATTCTCTACCTTCTACACATTATCTTACAAAGAAACACTTTTTCATGGTGTTGAAAAAAGTAGAAGGATATTTGACATATTCTACTAATCTTTTCTAATTTCTTTTACCGACAAATCTAGAGGTTGTTAAAATAATTGAGTTTCTTTTGTGATCAAATCTTGATTATATATGAAGTTCTGGCTTATTTTCATGTTTCTAGGTAAGAGAAAATGAGTGGAGCATGAAAATATGTGACAGCCAAAAGTGATGTCAGTTTTTTTAATGTCCGAATGAGCGACTGGAGACTTGTTTCACATCTGATGTAAGCCTGAGGCTTGGTCATTCCAACTAAAAACATGTTTCCACCAAATAAATGATGCCATACTTTTTTTTCTCCTCTCCCTCTCCTCTCTTCTTCTTTTTCTCATTCCCTCTCTACCTAATTCTCATTTACTCTCTCTCTCACATTCTGTCCCTCTCTCTCTCTTTCTTGCCCATTTAGGGGTTTATTATTCCAAGCTAAATTGAGATATACTCACCAAATGTGGAATGTGATGCCATTTTTTTCTCCTTCTTTCTCTCTCTCCATCTCACCTCCCTCCCTCTCTTTCTATCTCTCCTCTCCTCTCTCTCTAATTACTCCTCCTCCCTCTCTCTCTCTCTCAAATTTCTTTCAGCATGTGTGTCTCTCCCTCCCTCCTTCTTCTTGGATATGCTTCCTCTCATCTCTCCCTCTCTCTCTTACCACCTATCTCTCTCTTCTATTTCTTATCTCCCACCTCTCTCCAGCCTTACACCTACTCCTCTCCCTCCATCTCTCTCCTCCTTAATTCCTCTCTCTACTTATCTCACCTCTCTCTCACTCCATCCTAATTCTCTCTCTCTCCCCTCCCTCTATTTCCTCTACTTATCTTTATCCTTTAGTCCTTATCTCTCTACTCTCCTCCATCACACCTTTACTCTCTCTTTCATTCCCTCTCTACTTATTTTTATCTTCCCTCACCCTATCTCTACCTACCTATCCCTCCATCACTTCCCCCTCTCTCTCTTTCTCTCACCTTTCTTTCCCTCCCTCCCTACCTCTCTCCCTCTCTCCTTGCCTCTCTAATTCTCTCCATCTCCCTTCTCCCTCTCTCTACCTACCTCTCTCTTTGTTTCTCTCTCTCATCTCTCTCTCTCTCTTCATCCATACCTCTCCCTCAATCTCTCCTTCCCTCTCTACTTCTCTCTATCTCCCCTCTCCATTTCTCTACCTACCTCTCCCTCTATAACTCCTGAAACACAGAAAAACATAAGTGGGTGATCAATATGGAAAAAGGTGTGTGGTCTATACACTTACAATTTCCTAATTTCATTAGGGAAAGAGATCTCACAAAGGTAGGATTGGTTTTCAACCTTTAGGTGAGTCAACACTATTGGGGGATCTATTTTCTTACTTATGACAAAAAATGGTAAAATATGTCTTAAATGCACTCTGGGGAGATAAAATAAAAATGCTTAATGAACTCAATTATGCAATGTAAAAATTGAAATGCAGATTAAAGGATAATACAAATAGAAACCACAACGTTCTGGAAGATCTGGGAAGGTTAAATATTTGTGTACCTATCACCAAAAATGGGTGTTGAGTGTCCTACAAGGACTCATTCGCCCTAGAGTGAATGGGTATTTGTATAGGTTTTTTCCTCAGCTTTGGGGGTCCTTTGAAGATGGATTTGAGATGTTGTTTGCCCCAAGTTTCACTATCAAAAAGTCAAAAATAAAATTGGGATCTAAGTCCCCGTGTCTTGACAACTTTGATGACAACTTTGACAACTTTGCAAAATTCCTCTTTTGATCCAATTCTAATCCTTCTTCACTTGCAAATCTGCACATAAAAAGAGAGGATAATTTTTTTGTTTTTGGTGGATAAGGGTTTTCCTTGGTCAAACCCTATTTTGGTAATTAAATCTTGATAATGAAAAAATGAAAAAATGAAGGAATTGATGAATGAACAAAGCTTGTTACACCTCAACAAATCCTATAATGGTTTCCCTTAGAGGACTGAAGTATAACACATATCTATAAGGATTGGATCTTGCATGAAATGGCTTGATTGGATGCTTGATTTGACACTTGAATTGATGCTTGAATACTTGAAACCTACATCACAATGTTAGCTCCAAAAACATGCATGAACACACATAAATATTGAAATCATGATAGGATCTTGAATGTTGTTGTAGATGACTAATAAATCTTCTCTTCAATGCTCTTTACAATAATCTTTGCTCTTGTGAAAGTTTCCTTAATGTTAGTCTATTGGATAATGTTTCTTAGATTTTAATTGATAAAAAGACGTATTTATAAGTATTTCCTTAATTACACAAAAATAAAACACCATAATACAACCTTTGCAATTTGAATTTAGATCATTAAAATTCTATCAAAAACATATTAAAAATTGGGTATCGAGACTTCAAGGGGAATGGGTCCTAGGACCTAAATCTAGGATACTCAATTTCTAAGGTGTTAAGTTCAATATAGGTATTAATGAAATGTGGGTTTCCCTTTCAAAAAATGCAATTAATTAGGCTTGTGAATGCATAATTGGGCCAATTAAAGGATTAATTAAGTCTAATTTATTAAGGGGATGCAAACATAGTGTGAAAATGTAAAGGTGTGTTGAATGCACAAGACACCTAAGAGGGGGGTGAATCAATTGTACCTTAAAACTTCAAAACCCTTATACACATTCAGATCCACATTCATTCAATAAACCCTTTAATATATTATGATGTTTTAGCATGAAAAGAAAATAATATAAACTAAAACACAACACCACACAAGAGAACACCAAATTTACGTAGAAAACCCAAGATTGGAAAAACCACAGTGAGGATTAGCTCACAATATAAGTAATACCAACATCGATTACAAGGGCTCACTGTCGGAGGGCTCACTTCCCAGAAAAGAAAGGCTCACTACCAAAGGTTCACTACTAGAATAGAAAAGAAGATAGAGAAGAATGTCACGTAGAGAAATTCATCTCAATGCAATAGAGAAATCCACCACAATATCATCAACACCTTCACAACATGACTAAAGAATTGTAGACACCTTATGCTCACTACATCTAGTAATCTAACGCATGAAAACTCATACTACACTTCTCAAATTCACACTCTAACACTCTACAATTCATATCATTCACACTTCTCTTTTTTTATCTCTTCATCCTTCAACAACTCAACTCATATTTATATCATCTTCAACCTTGAAAATTTTCTCCAAGGTCAGGTATGCACCTCAACTGTTGAAATTTAAATTAGGCCGGCACCAAAACATTCCCACGGTGGAAAGGAATGAAGACATACCACAAAAATCCTTAGCTAGGACCTAATTCCATCCTCACATGCCACACCACACTTTCACAAACAACTAAGAAACTTCAAAAGTAGTGTAAACACCAAGGTTGGCCATTACCCATTTAAACGCCATTACACTTTTAAGTAAACGATTCCTTTGATCTATCCATAACTCATGGAAAAAAAATCACTTGAATTTTTTTGGGAATATTCCAAAAATCACCTTGAAACCCAACAAACTCCTTTGCAACAACTTTCATATGAAGAGTGCACACACCCAATACATCTAGACAAATCTACATACACTGTAACTCAAGAAACTAACTTTTGAAGTACCAAACCTCGAACCACTCAACTAAAGAAAGAAACCAACACTATCAACACTCCTTCATATTCACAAGACATGAAACATAATTGTAGAGAAACATAGAGCAAAAACATTTCTCATAGAAACCTCTGCAATACACAACTCACACTCTAGTGAACACAACTTCTTCTGCATAGCGATCCAACACACCAAATTATGGATACAACACCTTTGAACATCTTTGATAAACATATCTAAAGCACAAAGAAGATATTCAACCTAGAAGAAATATGAAGCAACACAAGAACACAACCCTACAACCCAGAACACCACTGCAACACACTATTTCTTCTTTTTATCAAATTTTCTCAAAATAACTTATAAACCAAGCACCAGAGACACACCCTCATCATCTACAACACTTCCACAACACAACTAAACCAAATGAAACATAGAAAATCAACCATAGATCATAGAAGCTTATCACTATAGAAGTTGTCAAAACCAACTTCAGAGTCCAAGAACACCTGCATGCAAAGGGATACCTGTCACAGGGAAGAGAATAGAGAAAAAAGCAAGCGAGGGTTTGAAGCTTTGTAATATCAGAGATATATTATCAGAACAATAGAATAATTATTTACAAAGATCAATCCTTAAAAGGAGATCAAGCAAAACCTAAAAAGTAACCCTAATAGGTAGACATTTAATAATTAATATAATTATTAAATGTCACAATATGCAACTAAAGTGAAATCTTAAGAGAGGAATCAAGGTAACTTAATTAACACAATGAAGTTAAAACCTTTACTCTAACACCCCCCTTAAGATGAGAAAGAGTGCAGCTACAAACATGTACAAGAAAGCAAAGGTAACTACAATGAATGAAAGCAAACAAGGGTCCCAACAACTAGGCCTGATCAGGTACCTGAATACAACCAAATATCTGTAAAGCGGAGAAATAGAGAAAACCTCATGGGAAAAACTCTACTCCAAAAAGAGATGAAAAACAAGAGTGAAAGAAGAGAGATAGAAGGACTCAACATGACCCCCCAAGAACTGTTTCTATCACACAAGTATAAAATATGTTCCCCCCATAGGAGAGAGAAGAGACTCCAAAGCCCCCCCAGAATGAGAGAACCCCTGTGCCAATGATCAAACCAATGTGTCTCCTCGGAGGAAGAAATAGATCCAATGGTCAAGGAAGAGGAAATCCCTAGATGTGAGGTGAAAATGGAAGTCCTGGATGATGTTCACTGAAGAACTGAACTGCAGTATGAGTGTCTGAATAATAGGATGGTGAATCAAACAACTCAAGATGATCTTGAAATGGAATCTCCAATGCAGATGGGATAACAGGTGTGCTAAAACTATCATCTGTGAGGAAAGGAATATCCTTTGATATGGCCTCAACAACTACACTTGATGACTCGATGAGTGGAGCTACAATGTCAGTCACAGCTGAAGAGGAATCCTGCTGAACAAATGTGATCTCAACAGGAGCTAGAGGTGTAGAAGTCTCAACACTAGTCTCATGAATAGATGGAAGAACACATAAGTTCAAGTGACCAAACTTCACCTCAGATACTGCATGCTCTCTTGTAGAAAGAGAGGAATACTTAGATAGTGGAGATGGTGGACCAAAGTGTGTGAATGCATACAAACGGGAAGAATGATCAACTTAGGTCTGTCTTTCTTTGATGATTCCCCCTTAAGAGAAGGTGAATCAGAGGTGTTATGTGAACTGGAATCCTTCCAATGCTCTGTGGTCTTTGGTTTCTATTTCTGCTTCCCTTGAGATGACTGTGCTACCAATGCTTGGTGTTGTGATCCTGTGAGAGCATCCAACTATGATATCTTGGCCTGCTCTCGTGTCAACCGATCACAGAACACCTCAAAAGTAGGCATGGTAAAGTGGTTTCCCAATGCATCCATGGTGGAATAAAAAGTCAAAGAGAATATCTAAAAAAGACCTCGAAGCTTAGAAAGAATTAGGTAAATACACTCCTCATCTGTTCTGTTCTTACCACAGCCTTGTAGAAGAGATCTCTGTTGTTTGAATTTCATCAGAAAGTCCTCAATAGTGGGAAAAGAATCAGGTACAAGTGAAGTCAACTCTGCCTCAATCTGTATTGCATGAAACTGATTGATGGTACCAAATAAATTATTGAACTTGGTCCACATTTCAAGAGGATTATTACACCCATCAATATGAAACAAAAAGTTGTCTGAAACATGTAAGGAAATCAAACCCATAGCCTCATCCATCTTATTTCTATGTTGCATAACCTCAAATGGCTGTGTCAAAACTGGTTGAACTGTATCTAAACAGGACCACAACCCCTTTGATCTGAGAAGACGTGTCATGTATGCCTTCCAAGTGTGATAGTTATGAGGTGTGAGAAGTTCAATAGTAGAAGGGTTTTCGGCCATGTTTGGAAAGGTTTAATGAATGTTTAATGTGAAGAGTTTCTGGTTTTCTGAAGTAAATGATAGAAAGCAAAAAAAAAAACTCCCCCCACAATGAAAGAAACCAAACCCCAGTGGAGATTTTTAGCTAAAAAGCAGGAAAAAGGAAAAAAGGCTTTAGACTGTGTCATGACCCTCTTTTTGTTAAAACTTTAGACATTATAATTTTGTGTGGTAATATTATGTAAGTGTTTTTATACAATTAATTTATGTGTGAAGAAGATAGAGATTAAATAAATAAATAAATAAATAAAACAAATAAAAATAAAAAAATTATTAAATACACACTCTTGAAAAGGAACAAATAAAAGTTAACAATAGTAATAAATAAGTGTTAGAGAAAAATAAAAATAATAAAATAAAATAAAATAAAATGATGAATAAAATAATTGTGAATAAAAAGCTAATTCATTAAGTGACAAGTGTACCCATCATATCCTAAGCATTATTAACTGACACAATCTATCGTTATATTTAATTAATAAAATTATCCATTTTTCTAAGTCACATTAATTTAATATAATACATCATTTAATCTAATTAATTAAGATTAGGGAGATGTCACTATCCTTCATAATCCATTAATTAGTTAATCTTAAATTAATTGATTAATTAATCTTTATTATATTTTTTCAAATTTAAAAATTTATTCTAATCTCACTCACATGTAACTTGTATGCACAAGTCACTATCACCTTACAATTCATCCCCACTCACTCTTGTGTGGGAGTTCACACCATGCATGTGACCTTTCCTCTTTGAGCCATTTGGCTTCCCCATGTGTGCTAACACATGTGTGAACCCACATGGTCAAACCCCCCCTCTCTTACATGTCATAGACATGTCATTATCAAGCCACCCTCTCTTACATGTCATAGACATGTCAACATCTCATCTACCCAAGGTGTGCTCACAAATCAAAATTTGCATTTTAAAATTAGAATTCTCTTGCATAGGGTTATGTGGGCTTGTTTTATTGACTTTAGGGTAAAAATGAACCCCTAAGGTAAGTACCTATGGGGTGGAAGCTTATTGAAAACATAATATAACCTTTTGAGAAAAATATGAACCCCTAAAATGTCACTTAAAGAGAAGTGACGAATTTTATGGTTTTGGGAAAGGTGTGGAGACTTGTCATATCCACTTCTCCCAAGGTGTGCTCACACATGTGTGAGCACCCTTGGCTCCTCTCCCCATGCCATGTGGTCCTATTTTTTAAAGTCTTCTTCTTGTGACACTTGTCACAAAGTGAGGCTATCAATCCAAACCCCACATTCTCAAACAATCCTAGCCGTTGAATCAATCTTCAATCTTGACCCTCCATTTACCTCCTCTCAAGTATATAAATTGAGGCCATTTCTTCTCTCATCAACAACACATGAATGACATTTTTATGCTATCATTTTGAAGAAGGAGAGGATTGAAGGAGGAAGAATCAAGTTGAAGAAGGCATAAAGAGAAGATTTGTTGCAACTCCATCAACATCAAGGTTTTCTTTACTTTGATTTGCTTTTAGAATAACTAATCAAATTTAAAAAATTTGCTAGAATCAACCTATTCTTTATTTATTTTTATTTTTCCAATTAAATCTAGAATGAAACTAATCTTTCTACTATTATTATTCCTATTTTATTTTTCTTCTTTAAATCAATATATTTATTCTCATTTATATTTATTTACAAAGAAATTATTTTCCTTTAATTCGGTTAATATTATTACAAATATAAATCAATTTTTATAAAATAAAATATATAAATAAATGAATTATTATTTTATTAGTGTTAAAATATATATGTGCTTTTGTATTCAAGTTCTTTATAACATCTAATTAATATTCATTTAATTCTTAAATGAAATAAGTTTTAAAGTTAGATTGTTTTTTAAAAATAAATAAATTGATAAAAAAAAAAAAATTTGAAAAGGGGTATCAATTGGATAGATTAAATAATAAAATATTCAGTCTAATTAACTATCAAAGGGTGGGTTTATTCATTAAATAATAATAATAATAATAATCTATAAACTTCTTAATTTTAATAATGTTATCCTAACTTAGCAAGACAATAAATTAACTAACATCGATGGTTGATGAAGATTTAGTCCAAACTATAGTTCTATGAGATAGTATTTAATTTCCTTTGAACAAATATGGAAATGGTTACTAGCTAATGTTGAATATAATTAATGGACTTATAATATATCTCTATTTTTCATAAATAATGATAAACTATGAGTATGAACTTAGTTATAGAAATTTTAAAATAGAGGAATGACAACATTTATATCTTATGGCAATACTATATTTTTATGACAATAATTACAACTCTATAATAATAATTATGACCATTAGACATTAAATTATAAGCTTAAATTTACAAAATACTATCTAACTTAAGGCATTAATAACATATCTTTAATCAAATTTCTTTTTTGTTATGCCACAAACTTAACTCTTAGATTTATTGTAAACTCTCTCTCCATGTAATAAATTTATTTTCTTGGGATTTAAGGTTTATAGCACATCATAGTTATGATTTAATATATTTACAATAAACTTAAATATCATGGTTATTCTTTAAATTAATTTTCTCCCTCAATATACAAGTAGATTCAATTTTTCTTAAAACAAGGTTGACTCATTTAATTACAACAAGGTCATAGTGAATAAATAATTATGTAATTATTAGAATATTATCTAGAATAAACTTATGCAAATTAATGCAAACCTTCTTTAGATAGATCATAAATCTGAAGGCATTAGTAGTATAACTTATACAATTAAAAATCAAAGCTCTTATTAAGACACTGTATTGGTTTATCTATCTAAGGAATTAGTGTAATAACTTATACAATTTAAATCAAGTCTCTTTTTAGTTGGATTATTTATTTATTTATGCAACCAAAATTAATAAAAATTTTGTCTTGAAACAATAGATTATGCCATGAAGTCTCTTTGAGTTGGAATTATTTATGCTATCTTAGATGAATATTTATCTTGAAAATATTAGTGTCATGCAATTTAAATCAAAACTACTTATTCTATGATATAGACTATGCGAATAGATTCAAATTTTCCTTTCTAGAAAATACTAACATTTCAAAATAATTAGATTCATACCATCTATAAATTAGATCACCCATCTTGAAGAATTTAACTTCATATTTAAGTGTTTTTATTTCATAATGGATCTGACTATTCAAAATATTGTTACAAAAAGTTTTACTTTCAAATAATGCAAGTAGAGGCAATACTTCTTCATAGGTATTGCACTTGAATAAATAGTTTTTTTCTATTTAGTAAGTTCATTTAATTTTACTTCTTAGCAAGGAAGTCTAAAGCTTTTACATTTCCATTTGGTTTATGTGCACAAGCTACTTTTCTTATTATTGACAATGCATTTAATTTCTTTTAGATAGAAAACTTAAATAAGAGGAGGAAAATATAAGAAAACCTGCAGCGTTCAGTATTAACGGTGCCTCTGACTCACGTTTACGGGTAATGCCGTCGCACTTGAATTACTACACTTATAGCCTAATAAAGCTGCAACAATGGCATCTGTGGCATCATCCCTATAAATCGCCGGGGAGTAATAAGGAACATTTTTGGAGTTAAAATCCAAGGGGTGGGAAATCCCTCTTGGATCAATAATCTAAAAAAGATAATACTATAATGGACTTACATCTGCTAGTGAAAATCATAGAAAACCCCAATAGGGTTTGGGCATGTAAATTGACTTTTTAATTCTTTTATCTTTGATAATTTGTTGTTCAACAGGAAAGGGTGACGTGACTTATAGGAATTTAGGACATAGATGAAATAGGAAACAAGCAAAAGATCACCATGAATCTTTATGCTCCCTCATGTGGGTAGCAACCAAAGAGAAACTGTCTGGGGAGATGGCCCTAGAAAGGGTTGTGTACCCACAAAATAGTTTACATCCAACAATAGATTAAAAAATAGAACTACATATTATACGCCTTGATCCCATGCTGAAACGGTGTATATAGGCAGTCTAGGGACGAAGTTGTCCCTAGTACGCAGGTGCTCGGGGTGGGGATTTAGGATTGGTTAAGGGTGCTTACCTTATTGGCCTTGTTAAGATACCTTAAGATAAAGAAAGATACATAAATATTAAAATTGAAGTTAGAAATTACTTGTTATACTCAGAAGGAATCTTGGATGGATTCGCTTGATTCCTCGAGGCTTTAAGCCAAATTCTGAGGCGGGACTCAAGTTTTTATTAATAACTCACATACTCCTAAGGACGTTGACCTCGGTGCACTACTAGTAGGGGAGTGTAGTCTTTAGAGAGTGACTCAGGACTCAGATGGTCCCGATGAGTCTAAGTCTCTGGCCAAAGCATTTTCTAACCCATGTGGTTAGATGTCTACCTTATTTAGATAGATAGATTTTGGTCCCCAAATGGACATTAACCTAACCCAAAAGGTTAGATTCCTATCTCGGATGGATAGATGAGTATTGGTCCAGTATGGACATTATCCTAACCCGTATGGTTAGATTCCTATCCCGGATGGATAGATGCCTATCCCGTATGGATAGAAGTTCTTGAGTATACAACTAATTGAGCAAGACATTAAGGGATTTACTTTTAAAAAAAAAAAATAGTGAAATTTTTGGTGTGGGTCTTTACAGACTGAATCTTGTGTACTTGATAATTTTTCTAGAAAAAATAATAGAACATCTAAATATTTCGCGTGAAGAGATTTTTGACGCCTATTCGTTTTCAAAAAACGGAGCAAAAATGAGCAAGTTATGCCCCTTGGAGTGCAAAAATATCATCTGACTTTGAATGTGAAAAAAGGAAATCAAACTAGAAAATTTTGAAAAAATCCTACACCATTACGACGGGCTTGGAGCTAGCTTTCCAACGCCTATTTTTGTTCGAAAAACGGAGAAAAAATGACCATTTTATGCCCAATTTATCGAAATTGCTCTGAAAATGCACAACTAGGTCCCCAGAGCCCTCAGGGGCTAAAAAAAAAGGCCCCTAGTCGTATACAAGACTAGGGGCTAAAGGGTGGCGGCAGTCTGGGCGTTGGTGGCGGCGGCGGCGGAGTTCTGCCGGTGGGCCAACGGCGAGCCGACGGTAGTTGGGAGTCGGTGGCGCAGCGGCGAAGCTTCGGCGGTTGGGAGCCGGCGGCGAGTGGGCAATCGGCCGGCGGAGGTGGCAGCCCGACGGAGTTCTCTGGTGTTCGCCACCTCTGCTGGTGGCTGCTTGGCTGCAGGGTGGTGGCGGCTGCCTTTTATATTGGCAGTGGTGAAATTTCACCGAAAAAATGATTTTTTATTTTTTTATTTTTTTAAAATAAATATTTCACCTCGATTTGCGTGCCTTGGGGCCGTACGAATCTAGGGCAATTTTTTTTCCTTTTCGGTCAACTGCAGCCAAACTAGACGTGCTTTATATGAAAATGGGGGTTTTCAGGCACTGCGAATCCAACGACGAGGTCTGTTTGGGCCCAAAATAAACCCAAAAAATGAAGTAAGCCAGATCCACAAAAAAGCAACCCAAAAACCTGTGAAAGCCTGATCAAACCCTCGTAGCTCCAAAATATTCAAAACAAGAACAGGCTACAACAGGTCTGCTCTGATACCATGTAGAAGTTGTCAAAACCAACTTCAAAGTCCAAGAACACCTGCATGCAAATGGATACCTGTCACAGGGAAGAGAATAGAGAAAAAAGCAAGCAAGGGTTTGAAGCTCTGTAATATCGGAGATATATTATCAGAAAAATAGAATAATTATTTACAAAGATAAATCCTTAAAAGGAGATCAAACAAAACCTAAAAAGTAACCCTAATAATTAGACATTTAATAATTAATATAATTATTAAATGTCACAATATGCAACTAAAGTGAAATCTTAAGAGAGGAATAAAGGTAACTTAATTAACATAATTAAGTTAAAACCTTTACTCTAACAATCACAACAATACTAGAGGTTGACACTAGTAGCTTTACTAATGACAACATAATGTAACTAATCAAAGCATTTATAATACCAATTTCTCACACTCTTGCAAAAATCTATCCCAACAATGGACACCATTGACAACCCAGACTTGTTGACATCAATGACAACACTAACTGCTCATACTTGCAACAATCTCCTCCTTTTTCATTGATGACAACAAATGATGTGAAAAACCATCAAAGAAAAAATAGATCTCAATATCAACATACTATACAACACTTCACATTACTTCTCTCCTATGCTCAACTAGCTTATTACTCTTTCTCCCTTGAAAAATTTACCAAATAATTCTCTTCTCCCCTAAATAACTTATCTTTTTCACATGATTCTCTCTCCCCCTTTGACATCAATGGAAAAGTATAACCGAATTGTATCACTTATTCTCCCCCTTTGACATCAATGGAAAAGTATAACCGAATTGTATCACTTATTCTCCCCCTTTGACATCAATCATCTTGTTCACTACTGTTCTACAACTTTCCTTCCCTTTACTGTTCAATATACTCCCCACTTAGGAGCACACATCAAACTATACCAAGTCAGCTACCACTGCACAATGACTCTGACTACAACAACTAGCAATGTCACTACCTACTCCCCCTGAGAGGCAGCCACCAACATCAATCCAGAACAAAGAATGAATCTTGAGATCCACTAGATTGATGCATCTCCTTGTGCATCTAGTTCAAAGGAGGGGAAATAAACCCCAACTTCTCCCGAAGATACTCAAAAGTATCCATAGGAAGAACCTTAGTGAATATATCAACAATTTGATCTTTTGTAGGCACATATTCAAGTGTCACTTCATTTTACATAACCTTCTCTCTTAGAAAGTGATACCAAATTGAGATATGCTTTGTCTTTGAATGCATTATCAATCAGTTCTTTGAAATATTGATTGCACTTGTATCATCACAGAAGATAGAAATTGGTTCATCATACACCACCCTGATATCCTTTAATGTTTTCCTCATCCACAACACTTGTGTGTAGAAAAATGTTGCTGCAATGTACTCAAATTCTGCAATAGATAAAGAAATTGAATCTTGTTTATTTCTTAGCCATGATATCAATCTACATCAAATAAAGAATGCACCACCACTTGTACTTTTCCTGTCATCTACACAACCAACCCAATCTATATTTGTGTAAGAACTCAAAGTGAAATCAGTATCCTTTAGATACCATAAGACATAATTTAGAGTGACGTTCAAGTATCTAAATATCCTTTTTACTGCTGCAACATATGATTCTCTAGGATCTTCTTGAAATCTAGCCACAAGACAAATTGCATGCATGTTGTTTGGTCTAATAGCAGTTAGATATAACTGTCCTCCAATCATTGATTTGTACTTTCTCTGATCAACCTTAG
The DNA here is from genome assembly GCA_007258455.2 of Sequoia sempervirens. NCBI lineage: Eukaryota > Viridiplantae > Streptophyta > Pinopsida > Cupressales > Cupressaceae > Sequoia > Sequoia sempervirens. The sequence continues at coordinate 4,862 of VDFB02049981.1, read as the reverse complement.
GATATTCATCATTCTTGCTTAGCTTGCAACTAGTAACCATATGAGTACATACTAGTTTAGAATCTTCCATTTCAAACTTCTTCAATATTTTCTTGACATACTTTGATTGTGAAATAAAAATACCTTTATATGTTTGATTGATTTGTAGCCCAAGGAAGAAATTCATCTCCCCAAACATAGACATCTCAAACTCATTCTATATCTCTTCTACAAACTTCTTACACATAGCTTCATTTCCTCCAAAAATTATGTCATCAACATATACAACCACAATCAAAATTTGATCTTTTCAAATTTAAAGTAAAGATTACTACATGTTGTACCTTTATTGAATCCTTGTTGTATCAAATACATGTCCAACCTTGCATACCAAGCTCTAGGAGCTTGCTTCAGTCCATATAATGACCTCTTCAATCTACAAGCCATATCCAGCTTGTCTAATAACTAAATTCCTTTCGGTTGTTCCATGTATACCTCTTCTTCCAATTATCCATTCAAGAAATTAGACTTCACATCCATTTGATAAACTTTCAAATCCTTATGTGTTGCAAAAGCCAAAAACATACTGATAGCCTCCATTCTTGCCACTAGAGCAAATGTCTCCTCAAAATATATTCCCTCAACTTGTGAGTAACCTTTACACACAATTATTTCCTTGTTTCTTACCATTTCTCCATTCTCATTTAGTTTTTTTATGAATACCCAATCAGTTCCAATTATATTTTTGTTTGTAGGTCTTGGGACAAGTTCCCAAGTTTGATTCTTCTCAATCTGCAATAGTTCTTCTTTCATAGCCTTTATCCAATGTTCATCTTTGCATAGGTCAATTATTGTTTAAGGTTCAACTTTATAAAGTAAACATATATTTAGTTCTTCTTTAGCAACTTTCCTTCTTTTCAATACACCTTTGCTTTTGTCTCCAATGCTCTGTTCTCCATAATGATTCTTCTACACATACTTAGGGGTTCTAGGGGTCTTTTTCAGACCTTCTTCCTCTTCAATCTATACTTCTTTTTCCTTATATTTTTCTTATTCTCTACAAGTGGGCTCATCTGATTCATATCCATCTATCACCACTAGATTTTCAAAATCTTCATCAATTTGGACACTTGCACTCTCAACAATCTTTCTCAATCTCTTGTTGTAGCATCTATAGGCTTTGCTTCTAGTAGAGTATCCAAGCAAGATTCCTTCATCAGACCTTGCATCAAACTTTCCCAAGTTTTCTTTGTCTCTTTTGATGTAACATTTGCTTCCAAACACCCCAAAGTATTTAACTGTAGGAATCCTTCCATACCATAGCTCATAGGGAGTCTTTGTACTTTTTTTCTTTTGAACTTTGTTAAGTATGTAAACAATAGTATGAATTGCTTCTCTCTAGTAGACTTCTAGTAGATTTTCTTCTTTCATCATAGTCCTTGCAGATTCTTGAATAGTCTTATTTTTCCTTTCAACTGTCTCTCCATTTTGCTAAGGAGTTCTATGGGTAGACAAGTGCCTCTTTATGCCATGATTCTCAGAAAACATGTTAAATTCATTGGAGGTGAACTCTCTACCTCTGTCAAACCTCAAACACTTGATTTTCATGTCCATTTCATTCTCAACCATAACTTTAAATGCTTTAAACTTATATAGGGCTTCATATTTTTCTTTGAGAAAAGTAACCCATGTCATCCTAGAATAAACATCAATCAATAGCATGAAATACCTGTCACCTTGAAGAATTCTTGCTCTTGTAGGACCATAAAGATCTGTATGCACCAACTCTAACAATTTGGTAGTAGATTATTCTTTACGCTTGAAACTTCTTCCTGTTTGTTTTCCAATCTGACAATCCTTGTAGACAACATTGATAGGCTTTGTAATCTTTGGCAAATCTCTCACTACTTGAATTGAACTAATTCTTACTAGATTATCAAAATTAATGTGACACATCCTCTTGTTCCATAGCCAACTTTCATTAATCTGAGTCATAAAGCAATGACCATTAACACCCTTAAGTTGATAGACATTTCAATCTGTCCTTCTTCCAACAAAAATCACAGTTCTGGACCCTTTTATGATCTCACATCTATTATCCTAAAACATAAGATTGTATCCTTTGCTAAACATTTTTCCAACACTCGAGAGATTATGCCTTAAACCCTTAATATAGTAAATCATCATTATTATGCTTGCCATAAAAAATGATTGAACCAATTCCACATATCTTAGCACCTGAATCATCACCAAATCTAACAATTCCTCCATCATACTTTTCAAGTCTAAAAAAATTACTCTTTTCACTGGTCATATGGTTAGAGCATCCATTATCAATGATCCAAGAGTTCTTTTCTTGTCTAGAATGAAAAGAAGAGACCAAAGTAACTTCATTCTTGTACCTTGCCTCCGGAGGGCTTTCCTTCACACATTTTAAAAATTAGCAGAATTGGTTTTGTCTTTTAAAGCCATAAACAAGCATTCACCACCATCATCATCTCCATAATCAAATTCATCATCAAAAATACTTGCATCTTCTCTAACATAATAAATTTTCTTAATCATCTTACCTTTGTTCTCCTTAGTTTTTTCATTCATAGCCCTGTCTAGACATCTTGAAGCATAGTGATCTATCTTTACACAACTAAAACATTTGAAAGGAAACTTACCTTTATACTTACCAGTACCCTTTTTCATCCTTCTCACAAAGTTAGCTTCCACAACATCAAGATTCTCTTGATCCGATTCTTCATTCTTCTCTGATTTTCCAGCCTTAAAATTAGTCTCAACTTTTTCACCATTATTTGTACCAAATTCTTTCATTTCAAATGTAGTTAGGGAGCCATGCAACAGATCTAGATAGTATATAAATCTAAATTTGTAAACTCCTCAATAGCAAACACTTTATGACTATATGCTTTAGGAAGAGTTTTGAGAATTTTCCTTACCACCTTTTATTCTTTGACTTTTCCACCAAGACCTTTGATGGAATTAACCACCTCATCTACCCTCTACATGTGGCTTGTAATATTTTCATCTTCAAACATCTATAGGTTCTCAAATGTGATCTTTAGATTTTGCATCTTAGTTTGTTTGACCTTATCATCTCCTTCATAAATAATTTCCAACTTTTTCTAGATTTCTTTAGCAGTTTTTAGATCCATAACTTTCACTAATTCAAAATTTATAAGACTACACAAGAGAGCATACCTTGCTTTACCATTGCATTCATGGGCCTTGATTTTAGCTTCAATTAGACCATTTTTAGGCTTAGTATAATCATTTTGTACTGCCTTCCAGATGTCAAATCCAAGATAAACCAGATAACCTTCCATCCTTGTCTTCTAGAATGCATAGTCAGTGCCATCAAACATGGGGATCTCCTTCTTGTGCACCATCCCGAAACTACCTCAAGCAGTTAAGATTTATTCCAAGGAACCTTGCTCTGATACCAATTGTTGAATGCACAAGACAACTGAGAGGGGGTTTAATCAATTGTAGCTTAAAACTTTAAAACCATTATACACATTCAGATCCACATTCATTCAATAAACCTTTTAATCTACTATGATGTTTTAGCATGAAAAGAAAATAACATAAGCTAAAACACAACAACACCATACACAAGAGAACACCAAATTTATGTGGAAAATCCAATATTGGAAAAACCATGATGAGGATTAGCTCACAATATAAGTAATATCAAAACCAATTACAAGGGCTCACTACCCAAAAAAGAAAGGCTCACTGCTAAAGGCTCACTACAAGAATAGAAAAGAAGATAGAGAAGAATGTTACATAGAGAAATCCATCTCAATGCAATAGAGAAATCCACCACAATATCATCAACATCTTCACAACATGACTAAATAATTGTAGACACCTTCTGCTCACTACATCCAGTAATCTAACACATGAAAGCTCGCATTGCACTTCTCAAATTTTCACTCTAACACTGTGATTTGCATAATTCACATCTCTCTTTTTTATCTCTCCATCCTTCAACAAATCAACTCATATTTATATCATCTTCAACCTTGAAATTTTTTTCCAAGATCGGCTATGCACCTCAATCGTGCAAATTCAAATTAGTTCGACACCAAAACATTCCTACAATGGAAAGGAATGAAGGTAGACCACAAAACTCCTTAGATGGGACCTAAATCCATCCTTACACGCCACCTCATGCTTTCACAAACAACTAAGCACCTTCACAAGTAGTGTAAACACCAAGGTCGATCATTACCCATGTAAACACTATTAAGCTTTTAAGTACACGCTTCCTTTGATCTATCCCATAACTCGTGGAAAACAAATGTCACTTGAAAAAAATCTAGAATATTCCACAAAACACCCTAAAACCCAACAAACTCCTTTGCAACAACTTTCACCTGAAGAATTTACACACCTAGTACATCTAGACAACTTTTCCATACACTGTAACTCAAGAAAATGATTTCTAAAGTACCAAACCTTGAACCACTTCAACTAGAGATAGATACCAACACTATCAACACTCCTTCAAATCCACAAGACCTGAAACATAACTGCAAAGAAACACAACAAAAATATTTCTCCCAGACACCTTTGCAACATGCAGCTCACACTCTCGTGAACAAAAATTCTTTTGTATAGTGACCCAACACACCAAATTCTAGATACGACACCTCTAAACATCTTTGATCAACATATCCAAAGCACATAAGTATATCTTCAATCTAGAAGAAATTTATAGCAACACAAGAACACAAACCTGCAAACTAGAGCACCACTGCAACACATTGTTTCTTATTTTTATCAAATTTTCTCAAAAGAACTTGGAAACCAAGCACTAGAGAAATATCCTCATCATATATAGTACTTCCTCAACACAACTAAACCAA
>VDFB02049980.1:0-31068 GCA_007258455.2 Sequoia sempervirens | reverse complement strand
TTTATCTTCACTTCTGGTTTTGTTTTGATTAGCCACTGTTTCTTTTTTTTTTGAATTTTTGAATATTTCACCATTGGTAATTGGCTCTATGTTTTCTTCATCAAGGTTCACTATTTCCTTCTCTGGGTTGTTTTTGAGATGTCGCCTTGTTCAGTTTTGAAATCTCTTTATTAACTTCTATATTATCCTTCCTTTTAATGACTCCAAGATTAGGGTTTGACCCATTTTGCTTACTTTTAGGGTCACCAGTTTTTCCATATATTTTTTTTGGTAATTTCTCCTTATATTCCCTTCCAACTTGCATAAAAAACAAGCATTAAGGCCCCCCAACATCTCAATCCTACAAGACATTTTGTTTTAAGGAGTTTCAACTTCTACTACTTAAAGGATATCCACCCTTGGAGTTAAAAGAAACAAGGAGCCTTGCATGCATGCGCAAGAGAGTTATTCTGGATTCTTCTACCCTCGAGACACTACCTAGAGGAGAAAGCAATTGAGCTAGAAAAGCCCAAAGTTGGCAGAGAACATTTTTAATTATGAACCATCTAGGGTATGAAACTGCCATTATTTCCTCATTAAGCATCTTCGAAGACCATTTTATTGCTCGAAACATAGAGTTTCCAATATTCCAAAACTCTTTCAAAGCTACTTTCTCTTGCATTTGGTGGTTTTTAAAGAAAGTCAAGAACCCCCTTTGGAACATCTTGCAAACCGATATATGCATTCCTAGTTTATTTTTCCATACATTTTTTATCCATTCATATAAATATTTTCTAGCAGGCAATTTATTGCAGTTAAGGGTGACAAAGAAAATAACCACTTTTTACCTAATTTCCTCCCTAACCAAAGCATTTGACATTTCAAGTTTGGAGTTACAACCAACTTCCTAGGCTCTTTCAAAGAGCACTTACCACCTCCCCCACAATGTTGTCGCTCCCCTTGACACCCTCCATCTCTCACCATTACAAATTTTTCTGTTTTTGGAACCCTATCTTCACCAACAATTGCAATAATATCCCTAAGTGATTTTTCCTTCAGCACATTAATGTGTAAATACCAACTTGCCCCTTTCGTTGAATCGAGGGGATCCTCGAAGGTCAGGTCACCCCCTTCCATTATTGATAGTGAACTCCAAGGTACCCCCCACCAAACCATTAAATGCAAAGAAAGAGTATACAATTCTAAATATACAAAATTTAAACTTTTTAAAGCGGGAACTTTATTTAAAATGAGAATGCATAAAATGAAATGAGTTTAAGGAGAGATCTAAGGCAAAAAAAGAGCGACTTGGTTCAAAAACCCAAACTATTAATGGCCTACAACCATTGCTCCAACTTGTAGTCTCCTCCTGACCGCCTCTTTTTCCAAGTGCTCCAATATCTTTCTTAACCTTTGCCCCCCATAACCGTCTCTTGTAACATCTATCACTCATTTCTGGTTCCACTGTTGGAATCGATCCACTCATCCCTAATTGTGAAATTTGCAACAGGGAGTGGCGTGAGGGACCAAGGAACCCTCAACCTCTCCTTCATGTATCATTTCTTGCCCCAATTATTTTAGAATGGGCACAACTTCACTCAAGTAACATTTTTTATAGAGAAGCCAAGAACTACATCCTTAAAACGACATCGTCGATCAAATAATTTAATACCATAAACACACCAAGAAATTGAAGTGAACCCTTGTACAACACTTGTTAGGGAATTCCAATGCAGTTCCTGAAGATTTTCCTTTCAAAAATGTTCCTTTGGTTTCATTTATTTTCCGATGCAATACTTGAATATTCAATAATGTGCAACATGTTATCTCACATCTCTTTGCAATAAATATGTTGCCATTCTAGTGACTCATTTATCCAAAGATCTTATTGATTGCCCTATTTATTCCAAGTTTACTAGGCAAAACTACCGTTGTGTAACAGACTATGAAGCACAACTCAAATCCCTTGTGGATGTAAAGTGAAGTTTGTGACATTAGGCAAGGCATATTAACTCTATTTATTACACATCAATTATACAATACTAATTTCTAACATAAGATATTAACCATACTAATTTGTTGATAAGGGGTATCTATAGCTGCTATGGAAGTGTCCCTCTTTATGATAATTTGGGCTACCTATGCTTATAACCCCTGAACTTGTGTTTGTAATACTATGGTTTGAGGCTATACTATATTTAGATCTTGTGCATCTACTTTGACTGGCCTGACATCCTTGCCACCAATCGACACATCCTGTAGAACCTCCTCATCTACCATTTACTCCTCATTTGGATCCTCCTCTATAATGAGTGGTACATGCACCTAAGGAATCACTGGAATCCCTCTTCTTGCACCTCGACCACCACCACCTCCATCATCTTCCCCTCTATCATCACCCCTGCCTCTACCCCAACTCCTTACTCTCCCTCTCAGCGAGCAGCGCCTCTGAGGAATGGGCGTAAATGATCCTCCGATTTAGTGGGATTTACATTTTGCAACAAACCGTAGGCGCATGCCAGATTATCGTAGCCGGAATCATTAAGGACTAACCCCCACTATCTAAAACCAGCTCATTCGAACTCTTGATGAGCACGTGGGCTAATCAGCGGTCTGAATTTACCACCTCTATGGTGATTAAAGATGAACATACCGATTTGAAATGCAAACCGGACACGGGGCCTGCGCAAAGGCGCCATACCGCCCGTGACGTATTTTAGCAGACTACCCATTAATTGCGGTGGTGGGGTTTTTTACTCCATTACGCCAGCGGCCATGGCGGAAGCCAAGCTGGTCAAGGCAATGCCTCCAATATATAACATGTCCTAAGCAAGTTTGCATGATTGCTCCTCCATAAAGATAAACATAAGGTAGTCCCTTCTCAATATTTCTATCAAAAATAGGTTGGCATACTGCAATGTGCTCCTAGGCCCAAACCTATAGTAGTGTCACTCCACACCCAATAGAACAAGAACTCTATATTTTGACATCGTAGCTAAAAATCTAGCATTGCTAGAACATAGGGCCCCCAAGCGTACATTGTCCCATGAGTCAGTGTGCCCTCTAATACACATCCCTAGTTGATTGGGAACCCATGGCCTCACCTATCTGGAACCAATACTCCTACTACAACTAAGCATATGACAATGATAAATCTCTCATATCTGTCCATCAAGGTGTCCCATTAGATCTTGCAGTCCTCAATCCCAAGATAGTCAGTCTCAAACACTCTAACCAATGCTACAACACTAGAATTAGACCCATAAACAACTCTCTCTCCATGAATTAGGATACAAAGAATCCTCCACATGTCCTCGAGAGTAATTGTAGCCTCTCCAGTAGGTAAATGAAATGAGATGGTCTTTGAATACCATCTCTCAGCAAGTGCAATGATTAAACCTTAATTAACCCTAATCTTGGGCATGAATGTGATATAATAAAATCCTAGAGCATGCAGGATCATACACTCATCAATATCCAAGTGATTACATATAGCTAAGGATGTGGGACAACTCTCGCATGTATACAAGGGTAGCAACCTCACCTGTGTCCAATCAACATATTAAGTCAATGACAACCCCTGGCTAAACCTACTTCACCAATTTGAACCCTAAATTTCCTAACAAAACTGTATTTTTAATTTAACCAATCAAATGCATCACTAAACTTAGTACATGTGTTAATAAAATCACATGCGTTAGTAAAATTAACACTTACGATGCAAAATCATATGTAACTCCTAATTTAGCAATTACGTTGACTAATACAATTGTGTTGATTAAAGTAATTGCATCAAATAAAGCAATTGTGGTACCATAAATCAATTGTGTTGCCAAAAGTCTCAATTGTGTTGCAGGATTACAATTGCAATGCACCACTGACATTTGCACCAGTCATGATCGTAGTTGCAGTGCAAAATTTTGCCCCACAACGGATGCCCTCTTTTCATGCCCTAAAATCTAGCATAAAATGACAAAATAAAAAAGCTAGGATGGTGTACATATCGGGGGATCCACTCTCGCAGGTCGACCATAAGTTTGCATGTGCATCGACCGATGATTGCGCTCTAGAATTCTCACCATAGCTCCACTGCGAATCTCCTTGACCTCACTCCTCTTCTCTAAAATTTCTAAAACAAATGAGCATAAATGAGGAGATTTATACCTAAATGGCCTATATATAGGGCTTGGATGACCTAATGGAACCCCCCTTTACACTTTTTGTACTGGTCGTGGTGTCCTACCACTAGTCATGCTAACCTAAATTAACCTAAAGACTTAGTTTTTCATCATCTACGTATCTAGACACATTAAATTAGCTTATCGACAAATTTGGATCAATTTTTGGATTTTTCACTCAATTTCCCAAGGGGCGCTGTCATTAGGGTATGTTGTGGCAGGGCCTAAAGCAAATTTTTCCTCATTTTTTCTTTGAAATGATGCTAAAAATCTCATTGTCTCAAAGAGGGGAAAAATATAGACATTAAAAATTGTCCTATGTCTGCAACAACATTTTTTTTACTAATTTTCATCTAAACTAATTAAATAATTTTATTTTTTAATTAGGTTAACCTCTTTCTTGTAATCCAAAATTTGTCTTTCCTCTTTACCTTATAATTAAATAATTTTAATTATTTAATTATTTTAACTTTCCTCTGAGGATTAATTAAATAATTTAATTAATCCTCTTCTTCCTAATTTCTCGTTAATTAAATAATTTTAATTTTTTAATTAATCAACCCCTTTTCTTCTTTTTTCATGTGATTAAATAATTACCTTTAGTTATTTAATCCCTAATTACTTCTATGATTAAATAAATATGTTTACTCACTGTCTCAAAGAGGGGAAAAATATAGACATTAAAAATTGTCCTATGTCTGCAACAACATTTTTTTTACTAATTTTCATCTAAAATTAGGTTAACCTCTTTCTTGTAATCCAAAATTTGTCTTTCCTCTTTCCTTTATAATTAAATAATTTTAACTTTCCTCCGAGGATTAATTAAATAATTTAATTAATCCTCTTCTTCCTCATTTCTTGTTAATTAAATAATTTTAATTGTTTAATTAATCAACCCCTTTTCTTCTTTTTTCATGTGATTAAATAATTACCTTTAGTTATTTAATCCCTAATTACTTCTATGATTAAATAAATATGTTTATTTATTTAATCATTAAAATGCGGTTGAAAATAAATACATTTTATTTATTTTTTAACTACCACTTACCATATTTCCTTCTCCACTTCTCGCATTTTTCTCTTCACTCAGCATATTTCTCACTCCTTTCCTCCACTTCTGAAATGTCAACCTTCCCATGCACATTCCCTCCTCCAATCTCATCCATCGATTCTCTATCAAATCTTGACTCTCGATCAAAATTATATTCCTTATAAAGGTAACTTGCATGCTCTTCTGAGGGGAGGGGACCACGATCTCCAAAATTTCTTGATCGTGACATTCTGAGCTTATTTTAAATAAGTGCACATACAATTCCAAGAGCAACAATTATTCGAATCATGAAAGTTGAGGACAATGGAGGGAAAATCGAGATGGATGTTGGAAGGCATAATCTTCATTTGATTTTTTGATTTCTTTCATCTTTTACATTCTTTATTGGTAGATTAGATTGTTTACATAAATTTGAGGGTTTTTGTGGTTGTCTGTTGATGGTTTATGTAATGTTCTAATTTTTTATCTGCACAAATCCTAATAAAATAGAAGTGATCTCCAATATACCTACCCCCCAGAAGCATAAATATGTGGGAAGTTTTCTTGGCCATGTAGGATACTACAAGAGATTCAAAAAGGATTTTAGTAAAATAGCAACTCCCTTGTTTGTCCTCTTATCTAAGGACATTGAGTTTGAATGGACCATTGCCTACCAAGAAGCTTTTGAAGCTCTTAAAACATCTCTCACAAGGACACCTATTTTAAGAGGACCTAACTAGACAATTCCTTTCCACATACATACATATGCCTTTGACTTTGCTATAGGAGTTGTTTTAGGACAATGGGAAGGTAATTTGGAGTATGTTATTTACTACATAAGTAAAAATATACAAGTTGTTGAACTTAATACACTATTACAAAGGAGATGGAGATGTTAGCAGTAGTTTATGCAATTAACAAATTTAAACATTATATCATTGGTTATCCTATTTTTGTTTATATGGATCATACAACAATTTGATATTTGATGTACAAACTAGTGCTTGGTGGATACCTTGTTTGATGGTTACTATTGTTGTAGGAATTTGATATCACTATTGTAGATAAACTGAGCAAAGTAAATGTTGTAGTTGATTTTCTCTCAAGGTTAACTATCGGGCAAGTGCATGGAAATGGGGGATCAAAAAGGGGTCTTAAGAGGCCACTTTTTTTTTCTTCTAAAATCAGAAAATACTAACCTTGGATGACAAATTGAAAAGAGTTACACTCAAAATTTTAATATGCAATGAAAACAAGAGTCATAATGCTTTGAATCTACTTTCTAAACTACTATTTTTTTTTGAAAATGGTAGAGATTAAGGGCTTCAAAAAGGGGGGCCACACAAATTGGTCCTATTAGTTTCAAAAAAATATAACATAGTGTCTAGCGTGGCCCCCTAAAATGAACTTTTTTTAGTATTTCAAAAATTACTTCGATAAGAAATTAGCTAACACCATGTAGTTTATACCTGATTTTTCTACTAATTTTTTAATGAATATATGATTTTTTACTAATTTTTAAAATGAACACATCCTAAAAAATAGAAATTTGAGCGTGCTCCCCCTAATTTTTTTGAAAACTGGTCAATTTTTTTTTTAATGTGTAGAATGGAGTCTAGTTTCTACAAAAATAATTTATTTGAAATTTTGATGAACAATTAAATAATAAAGTGAAAAATATCAAACATTGGTTTTTGAGAAAAAACATATACACCAACAAAAGGAATTAAAGATAAAAACCTTAACATACTCAAAATGTGAAAAAAATTACATGGTTATATAGTTAAGAGAGAGCTTAACATTACCCAAGTTTTTTTTACTTGACATTGAAACACATGCAAACCTAATGGGGAGCACTGTCAAGATAATGTCAAAATTTTCACAATCTGCAAAAACACATCTTTGGACATTGGAAAGTCACTCCAAGCCTTCGGTTGGAAGCACAAGGAAAATCCAAGCCAAAGGTATGGAAATTCCTAAAGCAAGAGAAAATGTGAGCACATTATAATGTGCTTGTGTTTTGTGTTGCATTAAAAAATTCTCTTTTTTTTTTTCTCTTTTTTTTTCTCCTTGTCATTCAACAAAACTATATACATGAAATAAACATTTAAGTCTAAGTGGACATTTACATATGAAATTTTACTTTCTTATACTTTAAGTTATATTTCATTTATATAGTTTCAAGATGTTTGAGAGTGGTTTTGGATCTCTAGGAGTTATAATGCAAATTCTAATTTTTGGAAGATTTTACAATTTTTTAGATAGTCACAATTTCAGTAATCTCTCTCTCTCTCTCTCTCTCTCTCTATATATATATATATATATATATATATATCTCACATCTCTCTCTCCCTCCTTCCCTCTCTACATCTCTCTATCTTCCCTCTCCCTCTCTCTACCTACCTCTCCCTCCAACACTCCCTACCACTCTCTCTATTGCTCTCTATCTCACCTCTCTTTGACCTTCCTCTCTTCCTCCCCGCTCATTCACCCCTCAATCCCTTCTATCACTCTCTCCATCCATCACTCCTTACCACTTCCTCTCTCTACACCTCTCTATCTCACCTCTTCCTCCCTCCCTCTCCCTCCCTCCCATTCCTCTCCCTCCTCTTTCTATCTCCTTCCCTCTCTATTTTGTTTCCTCCTCCTTTCCTTTTATTTCTGCCTCTCTCATCACTCTCTCTCCTTCTCACCTCTCCTCCTCGCTCTCCCTTCCCTCTACTCTCTCTATCTCTCCCTCTCCATCTCTTTCTACCTACTCCTCTCCCTCCAGAACTCCTACCTTCTCTATTTCTCTCTATCTCACCTCTCTCTCACCCTCCCTCTCTCCTCCTTCCCCCTATCTAGTCTCTCTACCCACCTCTCCATCCATCACTCCTGTACTCTCTCTACACCTCTCTCTATCTCACCTCTCTCCCTCCCTACCTCCCCTTCCCCACCTCACCTCTTTACTTCTCTCTCTATCTCTCTCCTCCCCACCTCCTTCCTCTCTATCTACCTCTCTCTCCAGCATCTCTCTCTCTATCTCACCTATCCCTCTTGCCTGTCCCTCTCCCTCACACTCCTTCTCTCTCTGTTCTTTTCCTTTTCTCCTTCCTCACTACTTATCTCTTCTCACTTCTTCTCCCGCCTCCCTACCACTCCCTCCCTCCTCCTCTCCTTCCCTCCTCTACTTTTCTCTCATCTCCCCATCCCTCTATCTACTCCACCTCCTCCCTCCATCACTTTCACCACTCTATCTCTATCTTCCTCTCCCTCCCCCTCTCTCCTCCCTTTGTTCCTCCCTCCCTATCTCCTCTCCCTCTCTCCCTCCTCTCCTCCTCTCTCCTCTCCCTCTCCTCTCCTCCTTCCTCCTCTCTCTCTCTCTCTCCTCCTCCTTCCTTTCCCACTCTCTCTCTCTCTCTCTCCCTCCCTCTCTACTCTCTATCTCTTCCTCCCTCCCTCCCCCCTCTCTCGCTCTCTTTCTCTCTCACTCTCTCTTTCTCTCTAGAAAGAGGGAGTGATAGAGGGAGAGGTAGGTATAGAGAAGAAGAAGAGAGTGAGAGAGAAAAAGGGGGAGGGAGGGAGAAGGGAGAGAGAGAGAGGGATGAAGAGGAGAGATAGACAATAGAGAGGGAAGGAGAGAGTGAGAGAGAAAGAGGGCGAGGGAGGGACAAAGGGGGAGAGAGAGAAAGTGGTAGGGAGTGATGGAGGGAGAGGTAGGTAGAGAGAGGGATAGGGAAGATATAGAGAAGTAGAGGGAAGAATAGAGGGAGGGAGAGAGAGGTGAGAGAGATAAGTAGAGAGGGAAGGAGGGAAGGAGAGAACAAGAAAGAGAGAGAAAGGGAGGTGGGAGGGAGAGGTAGAGAGGGATAGGTGAGATAGTGAGAGGGGAGGGAAGGAGAGGTAGATATGGGGAGAGAGATAGATAGAGAGAGAGAGAGAGACAGAGACAGAGAGAGAGAGAGAGAGAGAGAGAGAGAGAGAGAGAATAGTGAGATAGAGACAAGGGAAGAGTGAGAGAGAAAGAGGAGGAAGTGATGGAGGGAGAGGCAGGTAGAGAGATGGAGAGGGGGGGAGAGGGGAGATAGAGAGTAGAGAGGGAAGGAGGGAGAGAGGTGAGATAGAGAGAGAGAGAGAGAGAGAGAGAGAGAGAGAATTAGGGAGGAAGAGGTAGGTGTGATAGAGACAGAGAGAAAGAACAAGGAAGGAAGGAGGGAGGGAAAGAGAGAGGGGAGCGAGGGATGTTGAAAATTGGATTGCATCAAATGGTTGTCATTAATGTCAATAGGTTGTCATTGATGTCAACACCATATTGAATAAATGAGATAGTTATCAGAAGCTATTTCCTATTGAAGATGATCATTATATGGTCTGGTATGTTGGTTGGTCCAGTGTGTTAATTATTAAGGTCTAGTTTTCTATTATGAGATAAGCTATGATTTTGATATTTGAAGATCGTGGCCGACTCAACATATACAATATATTATGAAGACTAGTTATGCTTTATGGATGCTAGCCGACTTGGTATAATGCTTAAATCATATATGGCACCGACAAAGAAGGTTTTGGTTATTTTTGTGTTCATCTAATTAGGCCGACCTAATTGATGAGCAAGATATGCTTGTATATATATAAGGTGTTTTGAGTATGATGAAAAGAGTAGTGGAAGAAGACACACATGAGCAGTGAATGTGAAATGCGAAGAGGATTGACCTGAGTGAGTGAAGATCTAAGCCTAAATTCTTTATCAATTGTGATCAGTGCAATTTTGTTGAGTTATTACTGTGTGAGGCAGTACTTCATATTCTAAGCTTTAGTGGAACTGAACCCTGCACATTGAAGGTGTATTCTATCAGTTCAATCTTTTGGCAGTGACCCTTAACCTTGTGTACTCTGACAGTGAGCCATCTTTTGTATCTCTGAGTTGTAGCCTTGTGGACAGTGAGTCCTTATTTTAGGCAGTGAGCCTTATCTTAGGCAATGAACCTTGTTTCAGGCAGTGAGCCTTTTTGTAATTGGTTTTGATATTCTCTATAGTGTGAGTCAATCCTCACCGTGGTTTTTCCCTTATTGGGTTTTCCACATAAATCTGGTGTTACTGTGTTTATGTGTTGGATTTGAGTTTCTACATTAGAATTTAAAGATTAATCATTTAAGCAATTTTAAGTATTATTTTCGGTGATTGAATTAAAGGTTAAAATTTGTGACAATTGATTCACCCCCCCCTCTCAATTGTCCTATTCAACAATTGGTATCATAGCTTAGTCCTTTGGAATGAGTTTAACAACTCAAAGGAGATCTTGGAAAGTTCAATTAAATGATGAAGGAATCTGACTTGGATGAAGAAGTAAGAACAGAGGTTACAGAATCTAAAAGTGAAGATCTAAAAGAAAATGTCAAGCAAGCAGATGAATGCATTCAGAAACTAAGGAATTAGATCCAAAAATTCAAATTGAAACACAAAGAAGTTAACCAGGAACTAAAAGCATCAAAGGAGACTATTAAGAATCTAAGAATGGAACTTGAAGAAAGAAAAAGGATGGAAGAGAATCTGAAGTTGGAAATTTAACAAAGCAAGTCAAAGGAAGAAATATTGAAAAAGACTATCAATCAGAAGAAAGAAAAATGTGATATGCTTGAACAAGAAGTAGTAACCCTAACGGTTGATATGGAAAAAGCAAAAGCTCATGAAGAAAGGTTCAAGACAAGCTCTACAATGCTTGATGAGTTGATTTCATCTCAGAAACCTGCAAAGGATAAAGGTGGTCTTGGATTTGAAGAAGGACAAAGCACGAAGCCAATTCTCAACAAGATAAATAATCAAAGGAAATTTCAAGGCAATACTTATCAAAACAAGAACTGAAGGATCTATACTGGAAGGATACCAACTCAATAACCTAATGATCAAAGGTACCCATCTTTTAATGGCTTTTGTTTCTCATGCAATAAATTTGGGCATAGAGCAAAAAAATGCAGAAGTAGAATGAACTGAAATAAAATAAGTCAAAATGTTGGATTCTTTGTTGAAAAATGCCATGTGTGCAACAAGTTTGGACATAAAGCTACTGAATGTAGAAGTCAAATGATGATGAAAAAATCTGATACAAACAAAAGGATTCAATCTTTTCAAGGCTACTGTTACACATGCAATATCTTTGGACACAAGGCTAATCAATGCAGGATGAAGATAAAAGTAAATTCATTTGACCTTGGATATGCTAAGTGCTACATTTGCAATAAATCAGGACATATCTCAAAATTTTGCATGAGAAAAGTTGGAAAGAAACCTAATCTGGAACAGAAAAACATGCCAGTGAACAAAGTGGATCCTGAAGAAGGAAAGAAATGACAAAAATTTGGAGAAAGAAGGAAGAACCTAAAACAAGGATGAATCAAATAATCTTGTATCTGCATCTGGTGCAGATACCTTTTTCAAGAACTAAACCCAGTAATGGTTTCAGGGGGGGCATTCATAGAAGAATCTAACAAACCCCTAATATATGAGGTGTCATATCAAGACACAAGGATAATTAATGTGAATCTCTAGTTTGAAGGCATTGAAGAAAATTCTGGCGGAAAATATGCAAATCAGGAAATTTGCAAAGCCCTTCTTGGCTTACAGTGTTTCTCAAAATTGATTTGGCAGCATTGGTGAAGGAGGTACTGATAGAGTGAAGTACAAATGATGATGTCATAAGCAATAAATTACCTTTTATGATGAAACCCTAAAAGTGAGAAGTTAAATAAGGATGATTGTGTGGTCACTTTTCATTATGAATTGAATGAGCTAAGGAGTAAAGCACAAGACGAGGAATAAGGTTTTAGGGTTGTTGGCGAACGAAAGGACGGAGAACAAGGCAGAATGGAGTCAAAGGCAATGGTGGTGGTTAATCCGCGTAGCAACGAATTGCACAAATTAAGTTACAAATCGATGAATTTAACCATGATAAGATTTGAAATCTCAAGGGTTCCCTTTCAATTGAGCAAATACAAAAGCTTAAGAATATAGGGCACAAGGGATTAGAAATTTGGAGCGAATTTCCATACTTTTTGGATGTAGATATTGTTTGGTTTATTCTAAGTAGAATTCAAGGTGATCAGATGATCTTTGACAAACCCTATGAGATCACAAAGGAAGCAATTGTAGCAATAGCAAGATTATGCAATAATGGACCTATTCCAATGAAGTAGTTAGTGAAGAACAAAGAGGTTGAAGCCCTAATTGGGGTAACAGGAGATCAAAGGGAACTTCTAATTCATACTATAATCGACCTTGTGATAAGGTATGTGACATAAGGCATTTCATATAAGATCTATTTCAGAAATAGGGAAGGCTCTACTTCCATGATTATTGTTTATGTTGCACATCAAATGGTTGAAAAGAATGAGGATTTCAATTTTTGTGAGTTATTGAGGAATCAATTAATGGAGAACATTAATATGACAAAGAATGACAATTGCCCTTTTCATTTTGGATCTCTAGTTATATGTCTGATGATGTATTTTCTGAAATCGTTACCATTGAAAGAGAATGTTGTGTGGAAGTTAGTTATACCAGTGGGAAGAAAGTCTACCTGTATCTGGAATGTCTAGCAAATAAAAATAAAAATTTAAAGAATACTTTGAAAACAAAATAAATGTATGGTGCTCTAGCATGGTTCCCAGTCCGGTTGTAATTTTTGAAGCAGATTCCCTCTCTGGTAAGAGAAAATCAAGAAGAAACATCTCAAATTCTCCTCCAGAAATAAAGAAGCTGAAGACTGAGGAGAAGGAAGAAGAAAAGGAAGAGAAGATTACCAAAGAAATTGATCTAGCATCAATGGATGATGAAGAAGATTTCACTAAAGAGAAGGTATTGAATATTTTTGAGCAATTAGATGGATTGAAGAAGATTGGAGATATTTGGTTGTTTTGACCATCATATGAACAGGATGAGATCAAAGATGCTTTGACTATTCACATAATGCACAATGATATTGATCTAAGCAAATTTACAAGTGTTTTATTGGAAGTATTGATTGAGTAGATTGAAGACAATCTAAAAGCACAATCACCTAGTGAAACAAAAGGAAAAGATGAGATTCAATTGGTTATGGAAGAAAGATGTGGAAATGCACATAAGAGATTGAATGAGAGCATAAATGAATTGAAAACATGCATCAAGAATGTAAATAGTGTGTACAGGTATTGTCTTTGGTGGCCAACTGCTATCAGAAACTACAGTGCAAAAATTGATGCTATTGAGTTTGAGTTGGATTCTATTGGAAAAACATATGATACTCTTAATGACAAGGATAGAGCGCAGAAGAAAAGGATCGATTCCTTATAATCTAAACTTGCAGTCATTATGGCAAAAATGGCTGATATTGTGAATACCTTTTGGAAGGTTAAAGAGATAATTGAATTGAGACTGGTAAAACTTTCTGATCTTCTGGTGGAAGCTGAGAAAAATGAACAAAATATCACTATCCTGGATACATTTCTAGAAACAATTGATTTGATAGCAAAGAACAACAGTATTTGTTTAAACATCAGGTTGGCAGTGGATTCTTGGAAGACATTTCTTCCGAAGCTGAAAGAAAAATACAAGGAGATATTTTAAGGAAAGAAGAATTTAGGTAAAGAACCATTTTTTATATCATTTTTTTTAAGACTATTTTTGTAAAAAAAATTGAAGGGGGAGATAGATCTTCTTTCTTTGCCATTGATGTCAAAGGGGGAGAGAAAGCATGTGAAAAGAATGAAATCATTTCAGCCTATCAAAGGGAAGAACTATAGGTTGTTATTTTTGTTGGCTTTTCACATCTTGTGTTGCCATCAATGACAAAGGGGGAGATTGTTGGAAATTGGATTGCATCAAATGGTTGTCATTAATCTCAACAGGTTTTCATTGATGTCAACACAATACTGAATAAATGAGATAGTTATCAGAAGCTATTTCCTATTGAAGATGATCATTATATAGTCTGGTATGTTGGTTGGTCTGGTGTGTTAATTATTAAGGTCTTGTTTTCTATCGTGACATAAGCTATGATTCTGATATTTGAAGATATTGGCTGACTCAACGTATACAATATATTATGAAGACTAGTTATTCTTTATGGATGTTAGCCAACTTGGTATAATGCTTAAATCATATATGGTGCCAACAAAGAAGGTTTTGATTATTTTTGTGTTCATCTAATTAGGTTGACCTAATTGATGATCAAGATATGCTTGTATATATATAAGGTATTTTGAGTATGATGAGAAGAGTAGTGGAAGAAGACACACATGAGTAGTGAATGTGAAATGCAAAGAGGATTGAGGAGCTAGTGAATATATGAGCCTAAATGCTTTATCAGTTGTGATCAGTGCAGTTTTGTTGAGCGATTACTGTGTGAGGTAGTACTTCATATTCTAAGATTTAGTGGAACTGAACCCTGCACATTGAAGGTGTATTCAATCAATTCAATATTTTGGTAGTGAGCCTTAACCTCTTGTACTCTGGCAGTGAGCCATCTTTTGTATCTCTGGGTTGTAGCCCTGTGGACAGTGAGTCCTTATTTCAGGAAGTGGGCCTTATCTCAAGTAGTGAGCCTCGTTTTAGGCAATGAGCCTTTTTGTAATTGGTTCTGATATTCTCTATAGTGTGAGTTAATCCTCACCTTGGTTTTTCCCTTATCAATTTTTCCACGTAAATTTGGTGTTACTGTGTTTATGTGTTGGATTTGAGTTTCTGCATTGGCATTTGATGATTAATCATTTAAGCAATTTTAAGTATTAGTTTTGGCAATTGAATTAAAGGTTAAAATTTGTGACAACTAATTCACCCCCCCTCTTAGTTGTCCTATTCAACAAGAGAGAGGTAAAGAGGGATAGGTGAGAGAGAGAGAGAGAGAGAGAGAGAGAGAATGGTGAGATAGAGAGTAGAGAGGGAAGGAGAGAGTGGCAGAGAGAGAGAGATGGAGAGGAGAGATAGAAAGGAGGGAAGGAAGGAGATGTAGAGAGAGAGGGTAGGTAGAGTGAGGGAGAGGGGAGGTAGGGAGAGAGACAAAGGTGTGTGTGTGTGTGACACAAAGAGAGAGCGGGAGTGATGGATGGATAGGTAGGTGGAGAGGGAGAGGGGAGATGGAGATTAGAGTGGGAAGGTGGGAGGGAGAGGTAGGGATGGATTCAGAGGTGTGTGTGTGTGTGTGTGTGAGAGAGAGAGAGAGAGAGAGAGAGAGAGAGAATGATGAGATAGAGAGTAGAGAGGGAAGGAGATATTGATAGAGAGAGAGAGAGAGAGAGAGAGAGAGAGAGAGAGAGAGAGAGAGAGAGAGAGAGAGAGAGAGAGAGAGAGAGAGAGAGAGAGAGAGAGAGGTAGAGGTAGGTAGAGAGATGGACAAGAGAGATAAAAAGGAGGGAGGGAGATGTAGAGAGAGAGGGTAGGTGGAGTGAGGGATAAGAGGGATAAGAGAGATAAAGAGAAATAGAGAGGGAAGGAAGAAGGGAGGGAGAGGTAGGGAGAGATACAAAGGTGTGTGAGAGAGAGAGCTACACAAAGAGAGAGAGTGTGATGGATGGATAGGTAGGTAGAGAGTGTAGCACCCCTCCACTTTTGGTCCTTCGCGACATGTGGGTAAGTGGTTCATTTGTGACTTGTGAGGTCATGTGTTTTTGTCACTGAGTATTGAGATTTAATATACATTTTCATATAACGATAAAGGGATATAAATATATATATCAATATATTTACATTATGGTTATTTCTTATTTCGCCCTCTTTTGTATTCTTTAATGTACTTAGCATACTTTTGTGAAGTACATTTGATTTAAAATATATATATATATATCCGAGTATATAGTTTTTCATAACGGCTAGGATTAGAAACGTAATTATATATATAAGTTTATATTTAATTATTCTTGTTAATATATATATATATATATATATATTCCTAGGGTTGAATTGTGAAGAATAGTATTCTTTAATTAATCCAATTTGAAATAGACATTATATGGTTAGTAATGCAAGGAGTTTTATAATATATATATATATTTATTCATACATAGAACTAAATATAGGAGGATTAATAAATGAATAAAGAGAAATTAAATGTTATCCTCTGCAAATACTAATATTGTTATCATGAGATACTAATCATCACAAATAACATTTCTTCCACCACATCCCAAATAATAACTTTGAATTTGTCTTAAATGTTATTACTATCATCAAAGAAATAGGTAAACTTGGACAACAATATTATTATCTTCTTCAACTCGTTAATTATTATTGCACCTCTCAAGCAACTGTCTATTTAGCAAATGAATGAGTTGGGAAAATAAATGAATGTGGTGCCTTCAAGACATATGCCTCATATTTGCACCAACCCTTAGTTAATGCTATACATGAATATATGAACCTAGCTATTCGATTTCTTGGGGAGAGCAAAGTTTTTGGCAGGCAACCTAACTTTGTAGGGGGAGGAGCATTCCTTCTATCTATCCACGTGCTAGCCTTTGTGTCCTCATTTTTGCATGCATGGTGAGCCTTCTCTGCATATGGCATATACCTATCTTTGGCTGCAGTCCTGGGTGGTATTCAATGTTACTTATCCCTTGTCTCATACACAAAAAGGGGGTACCATCTAGCCATGGTGAGAATTCTATTCCTCTTCTGGAAAAAAATATTTTTGTTATCTTGGGCTACACACTTGTCCCTCTTCTTAGGCCGCTTAGCCATGCCTTGCCTTTAGGAAATCGATCTTTGTTCTGACTTCTTTTTATATGGTTAAGAATTTGTTCCTGCCCCTGCCAATTGCCTTGCCTAAAAATCATTATTATGGAAACCTAGGTTTCAAATTGTTCAGTTTGCATCACCAATATTCTCTGCAAGATCAAGGAGTTGCGTCAACATATTCGAATATGGAAAAAACTTGAAGCAAGTTTTCGCTCACAGGCTTGTACTTTATGCATCTTCTGCAACCCTTTTCAGTAAATATTCAGTCATCCTCGAGTTAACAACAATGTGCTTTATTTAGAACTGTCATGCCCCCCAATTTTTTCTTTTCTTTTTCCTTTGGTATTAACACTCAAGGTTAATGCACATCAATATATTTGACGTGAAGGTCCTAAGATATTATTTCCCTTATTCCATATCAATTATATAGTTAGTATAGAACCAGTTAAGTTTGTAGGGAGTATAGAGTGGAGGATAACATTAACTCGATCCATAATCGTTTGGATCTATTAAATAGTTGTCCTTATATGACAAAATTAAATCTAAATGCCTTTTAATAATCTCCATTATCATGGAGCAACAACATACGTTGTGGTGATCTTGATATTATTGATATTTTATTAAGATTACATAAATATTCTAAATCTATTATTCTCTAACACGAAAATCTAAAAAAAAAATCAAATTCATTATATACATATTTATTTACATTTAACTGTTATTTATTTATTCTTTTAAATACATAAAATTATAAATACCTTTTATATAAAATTAATTTACTTCTAAGAAGAATTTAAAATTATAGAAATGATAACTACTTTTCTTCCTATATATTTATTATTTTACTACAACAGTTTTCTTTATTTTTTCCTTCCTTAAAAAATTCTAGTAAAGCCTATTTTCCATTCTTGCTAATATTCTTATATTGAACGAATATATTCCCTTCCTATTTTTAAACTATTATAATTCCTCCCCTTATTTCCAAATATTATGATTCTCTTCCTTATTTTTTTTATAAAATTATTGTAGTTTACCTAAATTGGCCTATCGCCTGTATCGTGGACTATAAAAGGAAATATTCTCATCCCTTAATTTAAGGGATATTTATATATGTGTTCACGTGAGACTTAAGAGTTAGAATTCAAGCCTTTTAGAAATTTAAGTGATTTCTTAAGGCAAATCAAATTTTTCTTTTTAAGCCACACGTCTATTTTGAAGCGCTAAAAATGGGGCGAACATTAGTATTTTCTTCTGCCCTAATTTTTTTTGTTTCCCCCAAACCCTAACTTAGTATCATTTCTCTTATACTGAGCAGGAGAGGAATAAGGAGACGACAACCGATATTTGTAGAGATAATACAGAATTTTTTTCTTGCAGAGAGGAGGTTGAATTTGTTTTCTTGTGTATTTTTTTGTTGCATCTTGAATTTGTTTTCTTGTATATTTTTTTTGTTGCACCTCACTTTGTCTTCTCTCCTTCTGTATCACTCTCTAGACATTTATCTGTGTTGCAGCGGCAGAGCCAGGGCATCGTTTTTCTATAAGAGATGGGAAGTGCTTCGAATAAGGTTGAATTTAAGGTTGGCCTGACAAACTTGTGATGTGCCACCCATGTAGATGGATAGGGGAAGAAAACTAAATAAAACAACAATAATTTATTTTCATCTATCAAGCATTTTATTTTCATAAATTCTTGTTTGTGACTAATGCTTACCTTGAGCTGTGAGAAAACAAGGGAATCGACCCTCGGGAGGCACGGATAAACTCCATCGGCATTTTAGAGGGGTCTTGACTCAGATTCAACAACATTCCTTTCCTAATCTTCCCTTCACAAAATTTATTTATAAAAATTTATTTATTATTTATTTTATATAATATGTATATATATTTTTGCATAAGCCCAACTATTCCATCTTTTGTTTTTGGAGAACCTTGTCTTGACCCTTGGATTTCCATGGACGGTTTTTGCTACCTGCTCAAATTCTATTGCGGGGGGATTTTACATTTGGGTTTTTTTATTATTATTATTATTTCTCTTTCCTTAAATTTGGCTACAACCCACTAAAATTTTTCACTGTTTTTGCTTTTCTCTCTCATTTCCTAGGAGGTATTTGCAACAGATTTCTTTATGGGAAGGAAGTTTTTTTTTATCTATAGGTTTCCTCCCTAAGGCATAGGATAGGTTTTACTTGAGCCATTGCAGAACAAGAGTTATTATTTACTCTCTGCTAATTAAGACAAATATTGCACATTAACATTTAGTCTTATTCATAAGGTATACTTGCTTTCTACATATTGATTTATTTTATTCTTACATAAACTTGATTCAAAATGACAACACAGGAATTTTATTATATTCTAACTTAAAAGCAGATCACATAAAATTCTCTGTTGCCTTCTTATTTAGAGAATCTACAATTATATATATATATATATATATTCTGCATACCAATTCATCTTTTAAGCAATGCTATTAAAACTTATTAGGCTAGTTTCATTTTTTTTTCTTTCTCAGAGGAAATAAATAAGCTTGAGCATATTATTACACTAAAATTTTCTCAGCATAATACTAACATATTTCTCTTTCTTCCACTGGAAAATAGTCAAACACAAGCATACGATCAGATTTGTTCATTATTGCATTACTACCACTAGTTCATCCAATTTACTATTGTGCATATCTATTTTCATACTAACAACAATTGTACTCCACTCAAAATTAGCTGGGTAACAAGAACTTAGAATTCTTTCCACTTTTTTTTTTTAACCTTAGTTTCTAACACAAGAACTAATCCAGCACTATTAAAATTGCTTACATGGATACAATAATATATTGTTCTAATTGAGTAGCATTGGAACCATCAAAGAGAAGAATGTAGCTATTATCACACAGCAGCTTGTTTCACAGGATATGGACTACAACCTTCAAGGAGGATACACCACAAGAGAACATGCACATTTTAAATTTACAGTACAGTCCATTGCAATATAAATAACAGTGGAAGGTATGAGTGCAGCCAGATGGGTGTACAGACATTAAATTATGTTAAGTGAGCACTTCTCTTGCAACCAAATTCCTGCACCTACCACAAAGCTTTTTCTTTTTTGACCAGTGGAGCTCACCTCCCAGCCATAGGACTAATACAGTCCACCCCCAAGCTAGGGGAGAAACCAAGGTGACCTGAAATGTACAGTTTTCCCTATTCTTGTAATAAGACTAGGAACATAATGTAGTGACATTCAAGCAACCATCAACCACAATACACAGATTCCCTCATAACTACAACACTGGTATTATCACATCACAACATACACAAAACTTTGGGCTCACCTTCATGAACCCATTTTAGGGGTAGTGGGGACATCTACCCATTTTAGGGGTAGTGGGGACATCTACATAGTGAGGGGAGCACAAAAATAGAGCATTTACAGCAAATAAAGTCTATAATATTCTTCACCAGACAACTTCCACACTCCCCATTCCAGCCTCAATCCCTTATCCATTAACCTTCAATCCCCAATTCACACATAAGCAACCAAATTCTCATATCCCCAAGGTACTCATACCCATATGTCAGCTCCCCTCTCCTGGACATCACACCCACTATATACCCCACACAGAATGGACCCCAAAGAAACATGGAGATCCAATTAACAGGCAAAAATTCACAAATTCTTACAACCACAACAACAGATAGGGAGAATTTTTCCACAAATGTACTCACACACAATTCACAAGAATAACATATATATACACACAATTCACAAGGAAAATATATGTACACACACATAATTCACAAAGGAAACCATTATAACAAGAGGGCAGGAAACCAACCTGAGAATCCTTCAAATTGATTATGAAAATCTCAAAACAACAATACCCCTATAAATCCTCTTTTCCAGCCTTTCTCCTTTAATCGTCTTTCTTTTGGTAGTAGAAAATTAGCAGAACATTTCCTAATCAAGGAAAAATAAAAATCATAATGGTTCCCATTTCATGCAACCACTCCCTTAAGACCCAAAATACTTCTGTTCAATTTTCCAAGAGACAAGTGTTGCCTCCATTTAACACCCTCCTCTATTTGATGAGTAAGCTCTTAGAGCATGTGATATTCTTTAATTTTCGTCATATGAAGAAAAAGTTTCCAAAGAATGGTTTTAAGGCCTCTTAAACAAGTTTTAGACACATAAAATTACCCCTAGGACTTAACCTTATGATCTAGGGTCATGGAAAGGCCACATAACACTACTAAAACACATAATTGTCCCAAAACTAGGATTTAAAATGTTGCCCCAATTCATTTGCACTAACCATGGCTTTCAAACAATAAAACAAGGGTGCTCACCGACACAACACAAAATATCCACATCACAAACCATTATGACATATGTCACCTTGGCGTCTTCCCCAAATCCACTAGTCATGGCTATCCTGCACACTCAACTATAATGTTAATCCGTCATCATAATTAAAACAAAGTATGAGGTTGCAACATGATATCTACGTAAAAACACTATAAAGAACTAAATAACTCATTGCATTTATTCCCCACATAGTACAATTGACATATTATTAATGAAATCAACATAAATCACCACTATACTACATCCAAAAATCACAAATACGTCTAGTCACATGATTAAATGCTCACAGATTATTATTAACAAAACCATCATATTAATCCCATTAACTACATAGCATCACAAACTCCATAACGTTAAAGCTCATAATATAAGTAGAGGTGTATTGTATCTAAGCTAAAATCACTATCTCAAAGTTAGAGTCCATGACATCAAAATAGTCTAAATCAAAGTCATCCATGCAGATCATAGCATATATCAAAACAAGAGTCTAGGACATCAAAATAGTCAAAATCATAGACATTTATGCAGATCATAACACATATCAAAGCTAGAGTACATGACATCAAAATGGTCAAAATCATAATTATCTATGCAAATCACAAAATATAGCACATAATCCCTGGTACATAAAAGATGGGTCTCACAAGAACTCTCAACATAGCTTGATTTTGAACCTTGGTGAACGACCTAAAAAGCAAGAAAATACATATTATTTGGTTCACTCTGTAGCTTTTTGGCTTAGATTTGTTGAAATCCTTACTTTGGTAGAAGTGTGTAAATGCAGAATTGGGAAAAGAAATAAAATATTATTAATTAGCAATGCCCTAATTTTCTCTCTTATAATTTTCTCCCTAAAATTTACTCAGGGCTTAGACCTATCTTTTGAAACTTCCTGTTTGTTACACTTTGTATGCATGAGAGAGTTTTGAGTCTAGATGGCTAGTTTTGGATGACGCTGGGGAGCCTGGCCTTACGCCTGCCAATTGCTTTTGGTTGAAAGTTTCTAAAGCCTTATCTAAAAATTCATTTTTATGCATATCCTGCACCGATTGCATTCCAGGAGTCCACAGTTCTGTGAGGCATACTGGAAAACAGCTCACACGCCTTGTCTTTGCTTGCACATTTTGTTGTCAAACAGCTCACACGCCTTGTCTATGCTACCACATTTTGCTGTTGTTAAACAGTTCAAGAGCCTTGCCTGCACAACCTTGTTCTGAGTCGTTTGGGCAAGAGGGAAACAGGGAAACAATCTTTCATATTGGAAAATAATAATAATAATAACCAAATCAGGTATAACCAAATAGATGCATCACTTCATTAAATTTCTTTTACGATTATGAAATAAAATATATAATTCATCGGTGAATATATTTGAAAATATTTATTTAATATTTTTATAAAAATATGGACATCATTACTAAATTTTGCTTATATTATCAAGTCTCTCAATAAATCAAGCCTCTATTATTGAAAAGATATTTAATAACAGGGATTTCATATTGAATTAAATTTCAAAACATTTTGATTAAGTATCAAAACCTGTTGCTTAATTTAGAAGTTTTACCTTTGGTATGAAAATCATTAAGTATTTTTATTGACATTTAGTATAATTAATTATGTGGATTCATCTATGTTGTTTCCATATATAATATTATTGTGAATTGGGCATGTGAATTGTTGAATCTGTTAAAAATCTGTGTTGTGACAGTGATTTGTATGTTGTCACTTTTTGATAGTTCATTTACATTACTTGTATTAACTGGGGTATGTGATAGTAGTGGGATAGTGTTTTTTAACTCATGCAAAAGATAGTCTATAGCAGTTTATTCATTCTTCTTGAGAGTGAATAGTGAGTTTGAAAATAAATAAATATATATCTTTCTTTTAGTTATAATCTTAAATATTTAAGTAATTACTTTTAATGAGGAATAGTTATTTAAGTGAATAAACTAATTAAGATTTAAGGAAGATATTAACTATATTAATTATTATTTGAAGAAAAATATTTTAAGTATGGGACTTATATAGGAGGATGAAGATAAAGGAATTAACTATGAAAATTGAGATATTTGGCCGTACATATTATTGTAATCATTGTGTCAATTTAGGGATAGTTATGTATTGAAATAGCACGTCTTTAGTGAATTCCTTAATGACACATCTTAATCATAGTTCATAATATGACTTGTAAGAATGGGTTTTGATTGAATGATAATTAGAATTCTTGCCTTATATAGATGAAAAGAAATTGGGCTTGTATGTATGATTATAATAGTCTTGAAGTTTAGGAATAATGGTCGTTTGTAACTTACATGTTTATAAAGGTAAGATGTATTTGCTAAGGGTAACCTCTAGATTATGCCCACAATGCTTTAAAACCCAAAGGGTGAGAGTTCTAATGGGTTTCCAAATGATGGATGGATTCTTAAATTTATAGGGTCACACATATATTTTCATTTATAGAATTATCGAAACTCATACTAGGTCAAGTCCTTGAATACCTTTATGAAGGCTCTTTTGATCGGGAATTAAGTGATGTTTAGGAATAGATATAGTTAGTCATGCCATTGATATAGGTATTATGTATGATGAATGTTTGAACCTAGGATAGTGATCTTTGTGTTGGGATTATAACATGGGGTTCTTTTAGAAAAGTTATTTAAATTTCCCTCATGATAAGTTAGATCGACAATAGATAAATACTTTATATCAAGGCTATGATATTTGCATCCTATAATTATTTTCTCTAAACTCCTAGTGGGCTATTTATTGGTATTATGTTATGCGCATCCGCTATGATTGATTAAGTTCACAACTCATATTTATTTAAATTTTGTATAAGTGACAACAATATGATATTTATTTATATCGTTATTAGTTCTAGTGATTGTAAGTGAAAGGTTATGTTTATATTAGTTTTACAATCTCACCCGTCTCTTCTTATGCGGTTTCTTATTAATGGGTGATTTTTAAAATGAAAATGATGTTAGAATTTTTGGAATAAATGTGTTATGTTATGCTATGTTTTATTACTCTTTTAATTAAAATTGAGAAGGTTTAGCTAAATAGTTGATTAATAGATTTACCTTGAGAACCAATTAGTTCGGATCTTATTATTTTAGTACTAATTAAGGTTGCAATTTGATGTTAAGGTTTCATAGTAGTGAGCTTGATTGAGGTGATGGTTTATTTGATGATATAGTTATTCTTAAATATGATTGGTTACAACTTGTTAGCTTGTTAGGGCATCATGTGCGGAGAAAATTGAGGTCTCTCTTGGGTGTCGTACTGGCTAGTTTACTGTTGGTATGAGTGGTTGTTGTTGAATTAGCTTGATTATGCTATCTTGATTCGGTTTGACGGTCTCGTTATGATATTGCCTCCTTTATTTCTCTCTTGTCGTTTTGTGATTGTGGAATTTATATAGTCATTTTGTGGGTTCCTTGAGGTGAGTCTTCCTTTTTGTGTTAATTTTGATCGAGGGGACTTTATGCAATGACCTTCTTGTAGTCATATATTGTGATGGTTGGGAACCTGAAGTGTTTGAATTACCCTCAATGGGAGTTTGTGGATTTTCAGTATTTTAGGCTTCCAGAGGCAATGTAGAAACTTGAATTATATTGATTTTTCCATGGTTGGACCTTTGTGATTTTTTGATCCTATTTTTTATTTTGAGTTCTTGTGGCTGGTATCTCCTTTGTTCTTGTTTCAGTGATATGGAATGGGTTTGCGAGATGGTTCTTGCCTCACATGTTGTGTGATATGTACTCCTTGATTTTTATGTGAGATGAGGTACACCCCTTGCGTGTTTTTGGTTTGGGTGCCCGTAGGGAGAGTGGCTCTTCATGGGGGTCTGACGCACAAAGGGGCTATTAGGGTAACCCATGGAAGAGTTTCCTAAACACATGATAATGTAATTAATGAACTAGTGGGTTTGGTTAGTTGAACACTAAACAAGATTAATTATGAGCCTCACCCATTTCGTTAGTGCTTTCACAGGCTAAGGATGGGATGAGAAGACCTGGTTGGTAAGATCACTACCTTGTCCTCATGAAAGGTAAGTGGTCCCACATGAGTCATGCTATGGAGCGACACCTTGAGATAGGAAGCCAAGATAACCATAGATGGAGGTGGTACCTTGTGATAGGTTGCCTGGATAATCCATGTAAGGCCATGCGATGACACTCTCCTACAGTACCCGTTTATTTTCCCTTGTTTGGTTGCCTCTGGGAGTATTGATTGAAGTGATGATATTGTTGAGGCAATTGGTTCTTGGTGTTTTTTTTTAAAGCCTCCAAGTTATATCTTTTAGTGTTGCACACATGCCTCATGACAACTTGATTGATGTTAATGAAAGGTGCCCTTGATATTTATTGTTGGTTGATATTGTGCTTTCATTTGAAGGCTTCAGATCCTATTGTTGTTGGCACCTCTTATGGCTATTTAGTTTTGATCTATAATATTGGAATTTAGTTTTGGTTAGTCTTTTCATTATTTTGTTGTGGCTATGTGATGGCATTGTTATGGGTTGTTAGCCTTGTTGTGGAGTCTGGTTTGCTATGGGTTCATTCGACTGTTTTGGTTGAGGAATGGGGATCTTTCTTGTCAACTCCTAGCACGAGGGGTGGGTCTTCGGACCCATGCGGTCGGGTGGAACGTGTTATGCACCCATTGGATCCCCAGTTTGAGTTCGTGCCAATGCAGTTGATCAAGAACTCCACCTCATTTCAATTGTAACATGTTCTTTTATGTATCAATCTTGTATTTGATGTACCTTTTTCTCTATGTGATGAGATGCACTGATGTGCATATGTACTCCTGAAGTAATGTAATGTATTCCTGAAGTGATGTAATGTACTCCTGAAAATGGTTGTAATGTATTATTTTACCTTTGTAAACCTTAAGTGGTAGTCGTTATCTGATGTGTGGTATCTGTGGAAATATACTCCACAATTGTCATATTGAACTATTATGAAAATGTTGTATGTATCTTTTTCATCTCTTTTGATCATGGATGGTTGTATATGTTATCTTTATGTAATCTTGATTTGTTCGTTATCATTATGGTATTAGTTTAGGATTTCGTGATGTCGTCTCGTGTACCTTAGAGGACGTAATGGTCTTTGTAATTGTATAATTTCCTTATATGTAATATATGTTCATGTTCATCTTATGTATTGTTCTACTTTCAAAAAGAAAATTTGTGGTAATTTGTTGTTTATGTTGTCCTTTGGGGTTTGCACAACAAGGCGTTACAGAGAGGGAGAGGGGAGATACAGAGTAGAGTGGGATGGAGGGAGGGAGAGGTAGGGAGGGAGTCAGAGGTGTGTGAGTGTGTGTGTGTGTGTGAGAGAGAGAGAGAGAGGGTGGGTAGAGGGAGGAAGAGGAGAGAGAGAAAACGAAGGAGGGAGGGAGAGGTACTGAGGGAGACAAAGTGTGTGTGTGTGAGAGAGAGAAATAGAGAGAGGTAATTATGGAGGGATAGGTAGGAAAAGAGATGGAGAGGGGAGATAGAGAGACATAGAGAGGGAATGAGGGAGGGAGAGGTAGGTAGGGAGGAAGATAAAGGTGTTTATGTGAGTGAGAAAGAGAGAAAAAAAGAGAGGGAGTGATGGAGGGAGAGGTAGGTAGAGAGAGGGAGAGGGGAGATAGAGAGAAGTAGAGAGGGAGGGGGGAGGGAGAGATAGAGAGGTGATAGTGAGGTTAGAGAGAGAGGGGGTGAGATGGAGAGAGAGAGAGAGGGAGGGAGAGATATGGAAGAGACATAGATAGAGAGGGAGTGAGGGAGGGAGGGAGAGGTAGGTAGAGGGAGGTAGAGGAGGGATAGAGAGTAGAGAGGGAAGGAAGTAGGGAGGGAGATAGAGGTGAGATAGAGAGGTGTAGAGAGAGAGTTGTAGGGAGTGATAGAGAGGTAGGTAGAGAGGGAGAGGGGAGATAAAGATAAGTAAAGAGGGAAGGAGAGGTAGAGAGAGGAAAGAGGGATGGAGGGAGAGGTGTAGAGAGAGATATAATGAGGGAGGGAGGGAGAGAGGTGAGATATAGAGGTGTAGAGAGAGAGAGTGGTAGGGAATGATGGATGAAGAGGTAGGTAGAGAGAGGGATTGGGGAGATAGAGAGAAGTAGAGAGGGAAGGAGAGAGGGATGGAGAGGTATGGAGAGAGAGAGGAGAGGGGAGATAGATAGAAGTAGAGAGGGGGAGAGATAGAGAGGGAGAGGTGAGAGAGAGAGACAGATAAGGATGATACAACTTGTTGATTACTAAAATTTGACATGTTATTACTCAAATCTGGCATGTTGATTACTCAAATTTGACTTGTTGATTACTAAAAAATTTCCTGGGTTTGAAAAATTATAAGATCTTCCAAAAACTAGAATTTGCATTATAACTCCTAGAGATCCAAAACCACTCTCAAACATCCTAAAACTATATACATGAAATATAAATTAAATCATAAGAAATTAAATGTCCATATGTAAATGTCAATGTTTATTTCATATATATAGTTTCACTAAACACCAAGGTGAAAGAGAAAGAGAAAGAAAAAAAGAAAGAGAGAAAAACATTTCAATACAACATAAAATGTGAGCGCGTTATAATGTGCTCACATTTTGTGGAAGTCAAACCATAATGTGAGTGCATTTAATTATAATGTACTTGTGTTTTGTGGAAGCCAAACCATAATGCAAGCACATTTCATTATAACACACTCGTGTTTTCTCTATTTTGGGACCAAAAAGTGGAGTGGCCACTTTTTGGTCCCCCATTTCCATGCACTTACCCTATCAAAATAGAAGAAGAAATTATGGATGAATCATTTCTTGATGAGCTTATGTTTACCTTAATAGTGCATACACCTTGGTATACATATATAACCAACTATTTGGTTGCAAGTAGGACACCCCCACATCTTTCACCAACAAAAAAGTAACATTTAGCTAAACACAAATTTCCATATTCATGGATGGGTGGCTATCTATTCTACACAAGACCTAATAATATCATGAGAAGGTGCATGAGGGAAGATGAAATTTATGATATTATTAAGGCTTGTCACGATGATCCTTGTGGAGGACACTTTGTATCCAAACAAACAATCCTCAAGATCCTAAAAACTGGGTACTATTGGCCAATGCTACATAAAGTGTAACATACTCAACTTTCAAAACTGAAATTACTTAATGATTTAACTAGAAAGTAAATAACCACATGCTAAAAAAATTGATAGTAAATTTTTTTGAATTTTTAAATCATTCATTTTACATGAACAATAAATAAGTGGAAACTATAGTCATTTCAATTTGAAATGCAATGATTTCAACGAGGAAAATTATGATAATCTTTTCTTTATTATTATATATAAAATTTCATTTAAAGCAAACGTGTTTACAATACACAGTAAGTGTTATAAACTCTTCCATATCTACAATTTTCAATCTCTCTCACAAGTCTTGGAAAATTCATCTACAAAAGGGAGAGCATCACCCAAGTGCTTTACCGCCAACCACAAACCTGTGATCCCTTACACACCTTCCATCTAGAAGTGGCCCTACCCTTCACGAAGAGTATAGAAAAAGGAAACCAACAAGTTTATGCCATCTGATTCCTAGTGTTGTGCCCTACATAACCCAATCAACCATACAACTTTAGACAATCCTCTAACTAAGTATGACCAATCTGACTGGATTATGAAATATGGATCACTCTAAATTGACTAAATGTAAGCAGAGCTTTTTCATTACTTTGCCCAAAGTTTTTAATAAAATAAACACTTCCATATGAAATGTAGTCGTGAGTTCACACACCTCTAACTCAACATGGAAATGGCATTTCACCTATGGTTTAACACTGAGTTGACTCATTTGACTATTTATCTAACTTTCACAAGGATTTAAGATCAATCATGTATATCATTCTATAGTCAGTAAATGGCTAAGGTTATAAAAAAATTACTCTTGATAATGAACATCCATATTGTGTACTCGCAATTTCTCAGATCTTGGCTATTACCACGTGTCCATATGTTTTTACAATTATGATGCAATCAAGGGTAGGTCCTACAACACAAATTATCACAATTTCAACAACCAATCAAGTATTAGATCACCAAGTTCTCCATTTCACTCTTTCTCAACCAAATCACACTGTTTCCTTGTAGCCTTGCAAACTGACTAAATCGGGTGAATCTTCCCAATGACATCCAACCAAACCAAGTTATGAACCAATTCAGAGACCCATTACAGATCTTGATAACATATCAATCAACCACCTATGAATCCTTTGTAACAAATTTCTCTAATCAGGTATTTTACGCTTTTTAGGGCTCAAATTAGCCCTCTTTTTCAAAGAGACCACCTTCAAAACTTATCCAAAACTCTTGAAACCTTGGGGAAGCACTTAAAACTTGTCAAAACCTAAGATTCCACCATTATAACTCAGAGATACAAGCATCTACTGACCAAATCATAAAACCCTCTCCTTAAGCCTATAAACCCTAGGGCTTATTGAAAATGACACTTCCCAATCACCCCAAAACCTAACAATTGCTTAAACGGGTCTAAAATCATTTGATCATGCTTAATTCAACATAAAACCACGTTTCCGATGACAAATTCTCAATTTGACTCACTAGAACCTCACTTTTCCTCATGGAAACACAATATTTCAACTAGGGCTTCACACCCAACCTCTTTTCCAAACCTCCCCAACACTAACTCATCATTTCCACACCTTATTTAAGATGATTCAGACCCATTCCTCAAGGCACAGTGATTACAGAAAGAGGAATGGGTCAATTCTTCATTTTATTGACTCAAAACTCTTAAATCTGTTAACTCAGACCAGCGTTAGAAATTTTCCAATAAAACACACCAAATTCAATATGAAACCTTATAAATTGATTCAAATGATAGATAGAACCATATTCTATGTTAAACCAAAGAGATTTGAATCACCAAAGTATTGTACGAGCTGTACAGTGGCTACTACAACAAAAAACACAGAAAAATTGATGTGAAATAGAGTTCTATTGAATCTTCAACAATCAAAATGGTTTCAACCACCTCATTTCAAGTTCTACAAGACATTTATATTTTTTCCCACCAAAAACAATTATTTTAACTTCCCCAACAGACTTTTAAACTCTTGTGACTGTTGGTCTTCCTAGGATTCAAATTTTATAATTTTTCAAATCTTGTATTTTTGCACAATTGCAACTCTTCATTTTTTGCACATTTGAAACCATCAAAACCCCTAGACACCTATACCTCATCACCAATGACTTGTTACATCATCAAATGTTCTTCTAGAGCTTATTTTAAACAAAACTCAAAAACTTCTAGAGCCTAGACCTAATGAACTTGAATGGATAAACACCTTTGAATGGTGCACCTGCACCAAATTACTTCAAGAGTATAATATACTCTCCTATTTTTAAAATAAAATACTTTTAAAACTCTTTTACAAGTTATAATACATTCAAATAATGACACTGACTCGTGACTCTTTATCTATCACTTGAAGTCTTATCAACTCGTAACACAAGTAAATATGAGTTATATTCACTAATTTCAAAATAACTTCCTCATAAATATTTTTTAATTTTTCTATTTTTTCTCCTTCATCCTTCATTCAAGAACATATTTTATAATGCTAATTAATGTAAAATGCAAGAATAAGTACATATTTATAGGGTCTAAGCCATTTTAATAGCTTTGAATAATAATTTGGTTACTTACAGCCAAAATAACTAGTTTAAACTTCAAACTTATCATACAAATTTATAAATGTATTCAGAATAATCTTTACATGATCTTATATATACATATACA